>JAOTBA010000006.1:32021627-32037282 GCA_025629845.1 Erythroxylum squamatum | reverse complement strand
ACCCCAAACACCACACTCCAACTCACATCAGTTTGATAGCATTGCATGTCGGCAATGTTGCGAAATAACCATGCATCTAAGCTAAATTTCGAGTAAAAAAACTATGCTCTTTGCTTATAAATCAGCAGCTTATTCCATACATCTCTAGCAAATCAACAAACTCGAATTATATGCACAGTATGCTTAATGGATTCAAAGCATACCTCACAAGTGTTCGATGTAGACAAATGCCTCCGACACGTTTCGGCATTTGTTAGCACCCCATTGCTTAAACATAGCCACATGAACACTTTAATTTGTTGTGGTCCAACCCACTTCCAAATCCGATGCCAGGGAGCTCTCGGCACAACTTCGCTTTATCCACATAAGCTCAAATAGGCAATCTATAAAGCAAAACAACCCAAGGACGAGGGGCACCAAAAAGGTCGATCATTATCCTTGCTTTCATTGGGCGGCAAAATAGTAGCAATGAGCTGGATGGCATTGGACGAGAGGAGGTACTCAAAAGCCTGCCAGTCCCATTCCCTTGAGGCAGTCACAAAAGAGGCTACCTCGCGAAATCTCATCGAATCCGAAACTTGCGATACCACCAGTTCAATTGCCCGTACTTAATCTTTTAATTGCCTGTACTTAAGCTTATTTAAGATTCGATTCTTTTAAATAAAACGACATTATTTTGCTTAAAAGAGTTAGATTTCGGACCGATCCGAGCCTGAACCTAAATCATAAGCTAATCCATTGAAAATATTTGAATCTGGGCTCATGTGTTTTAGTTTATAATTTTATAAAAATTAACATAATTTTTTCTCCATATAAGTCCTTTTCTCTAAGTCTAATCATCTCTTTAATGAGTTTTTCTTTGATCAACTACAATCTCATAAAGTACAATAACAATTAAGTAAAAAAATTTATAGAAAAGCGGGATCTAAAAAAGTGTAGTAAATTAGTAATACCTAACTTTACTTCTGACCAATAAAAAAGTTGTTTTCGAAAAAATTATTCTTTTAATATTTTATTGACTTATTCGACACTTTTAAGCTTTTGATAATTAGCATTCTTCAACACTAAAATGGAAAAAAGGATAATCTCTTATTTTAGATATGTAATAACATTAAAATGGGTATTTTGTATTTTATTTTATTTTAAAGGATTATTGCAAATGGGTATTTTTTATTTTATTTTATTTTATTCCTCTAACTTTCCATAGAATCGAAGCAACACTCCAAGGGCTGCCTTCCAATATCGAAACTTGTCTTCTTCCGTTTGAAGAACCAAAAGGCCCTAAAGCCATGTGCCTTCTAGAGTTGGAACAGCTGGGTCAGGTCAAGTAGACAAAACAAAACGAACAGTTGTTTCTGTTTTTTTTCCAAGTTATCCTCTAATGTTAATTTGGGACCATCAATTATAATTTTTACTATTTTATAATAAATTTCTCGAATTATTATTTTTATAATTATTGTTGAAAGGCTTAATCCATTTTCAAAAGCTAGCTTGAAAGAGAAGGCTTGCACACTATTATAAATCATTGGATAAACTTATATTTGTCCAATGTAGCATTCTTGACACCCTCCCCTCAGCTTAAAATAGAGCTAGACATCTGCTGGGTATATTGGACAAAGGGACAGAATCGACACTGCCCTAAACCATCGAGATAAGTGGGCTCTGATATCATATTAATAGGCTTAACTCACCCCAAAAGCTAACTTGAAAGGAGAGGTTTGTACACTATTATAAATCGTTGAATACACTCACACTTATCCGATTTTTGACAATTATCACTTTTTTAGGTAATATGATTATATAAAAATGAGATTGAAGTTATTAAGATATCTAAAATATAAGTTAATATCTTACAAATTGATTATAAATTTTTGTAAATTTTTTATATCCCGTTTAATTATATTTTAAATTATTTAATTTTATAAGGATTTAATATCAGTTAAATCTTTTAAACCTTAAATCTCTTATCTTGTCAATTTAATTTTATATTTAAGACATTTGTTATTTTTTATATTATTTATATTTTGGACATACACGAGCAGCTAGCTAGGCAAAGAATATAATTTCATTTTTTGAAAAAGAAAAAGAGTATAGAAAATGGCCCACAAAATAAATGATATAGAGCGATAGGTTCGCTAGAATCCACAAATAATTGACAGAGCTTTCTTTGAAATGCGTTTTATTTTTATGGTTTCATTATTGTCGTTTTGCTCTATCTGGAGATTTGGATGGATTCGCAGTATTAAGCATTGAAAAGGAGTACTCACAACATTTGTCATGGCCCTTGTCCTTGAACGCTGCAACATTCTTTCCCCTCATCTTATGACTTTTAAAAAGATGGTATAAATTTATTAAAACTTTGATAAAAAATTAATTTAATTCTTGAAAATTATATCTTATACTTGATTATTAAGTAATTTATTTTAATAATTAAAACTCAACAAATTCGACTGGTTTAACAGTAAAAGCTTTGAATAAATTGACTATTTAGTTAGATTTATTTTAATAATTCTTACTGTTAAAATCGATCAGTTTATTAATTAATTAGCTAACTTTATTAATTAATTAATTTTTATTTTCAATTAAACTTCAAATTATTCGATGGGTAAGAATAATATTTTTAATCGTATTTCAAATTTTTTAATTTTATTCAATCTTTAACAAGTTTTATGATTGTTTAATACAAGTTAATCTTTACTTTAAATTTCTAATTTCACCCCCTTATTTATTAATATTCTCTAAAACTAAAAAAAGGTTAAAAATCTTGCAATTAGAAGTAGAATTATAAAATTATCATTTATATGAATAAATCTATTTTATATTTTGGCATGCAAAATCTTTCTTGCTCCAATTTTTTTTGGATAAAAAATCATTATAATTTTCTAAAATCATAACTTATAATTTAAAAAATTAAACTTGACAATAACTTATTATTACGGGCATAGACGAAGCTAGCTGGGGCCCAGTGGTGCACCGGGCCCCCCAAAATTTATAAAAATTAAATATTTTAATTTTTAATTAATATATATATATAAAGATAGAGTTATTTGAAGCTTAATGGTACACTGGACCCCTCAAAATTTAAAATCTTAAATATTTGGCTCCTCAAAATTTATTCATCAATCAATCACACAAGCTATTCAGTAACATAAGCTTACTTTAAGAATAATAATTTCATATCTCACTCACTCATTCAAACTAAACCCTGATTTAACTTTGTGTTTGTCCTTGTTAGGTGTCATTAAAGCTTGTTTGATTAGTATCATTCAGCTAAAATGATCCCATTAGGTGTCTATGTATAAGTAGTAGCTTATGAGCTAACCTCCTCGCGAGGCTACACGTCTAATCTAAAGCTTAAAGCTAACTTCGTTCCTTCCTGTTTATCAACACTCACTGTATCTTCTTTTAATGAAAGATCATTAAGATTACAGCTAGCAAACGCACAAAGATTCGACACTGTCGAGGGCGGTGGTGCGAGACTGTCAAAAGCGATGGTGCGGTGGGTTTCTCTATTATATTGGCGGAGGTTCTCCTGTTAGAGCTAAATTACGGGGAGTCTATTCAGGCTTAAATCTCGCATGGACGTTAGAGTATCGCTTCGTGTTTGTTGAAGTAGATTTCCTTGAAGTAATAAACATTCTTTTCTCATCAAATATAGTTTTAACTGAGAATGACTTTTTGGTGGCAAGTACTCGTGACCTCCTACACCGAACTTGGGAGGTACAGCTATAACACTTGAGTCGAGAAGGAAACCAGTGTGTCGATCGACTCACCTCTATTGCGGAGATGGCCAGTCCAAGCATTCATCTGCTTACCGAGCCTCTAATGACGATTATGGAGTTATTTCACCGGACCAACGAGTCGTCCAGTATCGCAGAACTTTCCGTTAGTTAGGATGGTTATTGTTTGGTTTTGATTTTCTTTCCTTTGTAGCAAAAAAAAGAAAAAAGATTCAATCTTTCTTGCTTCCACCAAACTCACACTTATAATAGTTTAAGAGATTAATAACACAATAAGTGTAATTATCAGTAATACAACTTAACATGTTCTAACCTATTTTGGTTTCAAAACGATGTCAGTTTAGATTTGTTTACATATAAAATATTGTCATTTTAAGTTAAAAACAGTGGTACAAAGGAATTCGGGAAAGAGACGTTTTAGGTTTAGACAGCCGCCACTAGCAAGGACAACGACAGTCCCACACTCGTCCTGGGTTCCAAAAGAGATGGATGGATCACGTGGAAACATTTGTTGTTTATCTTGTCACGACCAGACCACCCCGTCCCTCCCTCCAACTAAATCCAATCCAATCCTGTTCTGTTTTTCTTCTTCTTCTTCTTCTTCTTCTTCTTCTTCTTCTTCTTCTTCTTCTTCTTCTTCTTCCCTTGTTTGGTCTTTCAACAGAAAACAATCAAAACGACATTCTCTTGGGATTTCTTCCACACATTGCTCACCTGTCCCTACCGCTCATCCCACAGCCAGATCCTCTGTCACCTTTCCCCCGGCCATATTCTGGCCCCCTCCCATCTGAGCCATCCACTCAGATGAAACTCACTTAAATAGATGGCTCAGATGGGAGGAGGCTAGAGTAGAGCCAGGGGAAGGGGCCAGAGGATCCCCTCCCTCATCCCACCTGTACCTCTTTTGTTTCTTCGCAAAACTCCACCTCCTTCTCTCTCTCTCTTAATTGCTCTTTTATTAGTATAGAAACTAATAAAATGATGTTAGTGTTATCAATCGAATTAGATTAGACTAGATTGGGAAATTCGCAAATCTAATTTAAAAAGTTATTTTTTAAATATAGAAATATTTTTTAGATACTTTTTATTTAGGGATTTAAGTCACCAAAGCTATTGGTTGTAAGAGTATTAATCATATTTTTTATCTTATATATTACACAAAATAATATCATTTTATTAGTTATATTCATTTTACTTATTTAATAAAATAATATTAACTTTATCAACTAAATCATATCTCTTTGGATATAATTAAGTTCTAAAATATAGACTTAAATTTAGTCTAAACTTTTTAAAATATTATATTTTTAAAAGTTTAAAATTATCACTAATTTTAATTAAAACGGAATTTACATATTTTGATAAAATGAGTACAAAATAAGATTGACACTCTAATATCGGATCTTCTATATATAACACTCTAATAATAATAATAATAACATATCAATAAAAATTGTACTAAAAATGAAGTTTGCAGATATAAAAAAATAACTATCTAATAAGAATTTTCAATTTTTACATTTTTTTAACATATTTTTTATTTGATTATTCGTCTCATAATCATGATAATTTTATTATTATTATTATTGGATAAAATTTGTTATTTTATAAAATTAATTTTAGTACCCACGAATAGTTATGCTTTTGCAGGCTAAAAATGAGCTTTCAAGTTTTCTTGCGCAAGAGGCTATTTATTGGAAGCAAAGGTCTAAATTTTTTTGGCTCAACTTTGGGGAAGCTAATTCCAAATTCTTTCACGCTCAGGCCTCCAAAAGAAAGAGGATTAATCACATTGATTTTTTGGAGGATGTACAGGGTAATGCTGTCTCGGATATCGATATTATGTGCTCTATTGTTATGAACTATTTTAATGATCTTTTTGCAGCTCCTTTAGAGGTACCAAACACTGAAGAGTTTGATGGTATTCACAAGGTGGTGACAGACCATGATAACTTGTCCCTCTTAGCCCCCTTCAAGTTGGAGGAGTTCAAGACTGCTATTTTTGAAATGCACCCTGACAAAGCGCCTAGTCCTGATGGTATGAATCTTGCTTTTTTTCATAAGTGTTGGGATATGGTAGGAATTGATATCTTTGCACAATGTTGCTCCTGGCTAGACAAATGTGAGTTCCCTGTCTCTTTAAATAGTACTACCATTGTCTTAATTCCAAAAAAAGACAAGGCTAGTAGTATGAAAGATTTACGACCTATTGCCCTTTGTAATGTGATCTATAAAATCATAGCCAAGGTTCTCGCTAATAGACTCAAAGCGATTCTTCCTAAGCTTATCTCTCCTATGCAGTCAGCATTTGTCCCTGGTCGGTTAATTTCTGACAATATTATGGTTGCATTTGAGATTATTCATTATATGAAGAATAAAGGGCGTGATTCACAGGGTGATGTTGCGTTCAAGGTTGACATTAGTAAAGCATATGACCGAGTGGATTGGAGATATCTTGAATTTATTCTGTTAAAGCTAGGATTCGATGTTAAATGGGTCAGATGGGTCATGTTGTGTGTTACCACAGTTAATTATTCGGTGATCTTGAATGATAGAACGGTAGGCCCTATTGTTCCAAATCGAGGGCTTCGACAGGGTGATCCATTAAGTCCTTATCTATTTATTTTATGTGCTGAAGGTTTATCGGCCCTTTTAAGGAAGGCCGAGTCCCGAGGTGATATTCATGGCATTAGTATTTATCGGGGGGCTCCTACAGTTTCCCACTTGTTTTTCGCCGACGATAGCTTCTTTTTCTTTAAAGCTTCCTCAGCTGAGTGTAGACATATCAAGCGGATCCTCTCCACTTATGAGGCAGCTTCGGGCCAAGCTATTAACTTTTAGAAATCTGGCATTATGTTCAGTTCAAATACGAAACTCAATGTCAAGCAGGAAGCAATTTTGATCTGGGGGATCTCTCAACCACTTGATCACGGTAGGTATCTGGGCCTGCCTTCTTTAATTGGGAAGAACAAAAAACAAGTTTTTGCTTTCTTGAAGGACCGCCTTAGTAAACGTATTCATAGTTGGACAAACCGACTGCTCTCTAAACCGGGCAAAGAGATCATCCTCAAGACTATTGCTCAAGCTCTTCCTACCTTCTGCATGAGTGTTTTTCTACTACCTCAAGGTATTTGTGACGACCTGCACAAAATGATGAACGCTTATTGGTGGGGCTCTTCAGCAAGAAACCGATTAAAAATTCATTGGGCCAAATGGGAGAGACTCTGTGTTCCTAAGAAGTTGGGCGGTATGGGTTTCCACGATTTACATTGTTTTAACCTTGCTATGCTTTGTAAACAGGGTTGGCGTTTTCTAGCTCACCCGGATGCACTGTCAAGTAAGCTTTTTAAAGCACGTTATTTCCCAAATTGCAATTTCCTCAACGCCACAGAGGGTCGAAACCCTAGCCTAATCTGGAAAAGCATCTTTTCGGCCAAGCATCTTCTGAGTAAAGGGGCTCGTTGGCGAGTGGGCAATGGTGAATCGATCTTAGTGTTCAAAGACCCATGGTTGAATCGGGACGGTGATTTCTTTGTGCACTCATTTCCGTTAAGCGGCATGGAGAACCTGAAGGTTAGTGCTCTTCTTAATACTTCGAATTCAGGTTGGGATCATTTGTTTGTAAATGGGGTTTTAGCTCCAGACGAAGCCTCTCAAGTGTTTAAAATCCCTATTTCCCCTTTGTTGCCTGCGGATCAGTTTTGTTGGCAATTTACCAAGAATGGCATCTACAGTGTTAAATCGGGCTACAGACTGGCCACCGACAACTATTCTCATCTTTCATCTTATGTGGTTGGAGGACAGTGGAATTCTATCTGGAATGCTCAGCTCCCCCCGAAGATTAAGGATTTTCTCTGGAGGCTGCTGCGTGATTTTATCCCTTACAAACAGAGACTTCATGACAGAGGAGTTTCTTTGGATGTCTCGTGCAACAGGTGTGGTCTAGTGGAAACTGTGGATCATCTGCTGCTATCTTGCCCCTATGCTAGAAGTGTTTGGACTGCTGCAGGGATTGTTACGCACGGTGTTGATATTAAATCTTGCATTTCCTCAATCTTAGTTGCCAATATTTCTGATACTAGAAAACGTATGTTGGTTATTTGCTGGAGCATTTGGTTTCACTGAAATCTTTTGTGTTGGGAGCAAAAGGATGCCTCTCCTGGTGTAGTTGTGACTTTTGCGGATGAGTTCCTTAAGAATTGGCAAGAGGCTAAATATGCGTTTAATCAGCTTCCTACGAACTATCATACTTTTCCTCGTACTCACTCTTGGCGTAAACCTGAGGTTGGTTGGTTAAAGTGTAACGTGGATGCTTCGGTTTCGAAGAGGGATAATAGTTCCGATTTTGGGGTTGTGCTCAGAGATGACCAGGGTCAGTTTTTGAAAGCTTTCTCAGGTCATATACCTTGTTGCGTGGATGCTTTCATGGCTGAAGCAGTTTCTATTAAAGAAGCTTTGGAGTGGCTCAAGAGTGAACATCTTGATAGAATTGTTCTGGAGTCGGACTGTCTAGAAGTAATAAACAATCTTATTAAGTCTTCCAGTAATTTATTAGAGGTTGGTGTAGTGTTTGTTGAGTGCTTAGCACTCATGGCTCACTTCCAACATTTGTCCGTTCAATGGACTTCGCGGAGTGCTAATAAAGCTGCTCATTCGTTAGCAAGGGTCGCTTTATTTCATGCAAACCGTTTTGTTTGGGATATTATCCCTAGTAGTATTGTTTCTGCTGTTCGTTCTGATTCGTCTGCGTTTGTAATCAATTCTGAAGAAGCTTAGGTCCGGGTGTATAGAGTAAAGCCTATTGGCTTTGGGTTTAGTTACTTCTTCGGTTTTGATTCCTTGTTTTCTTTAATAAATCCTTTTAATTTCAAAAAAAAAAAAAAGAGAGTCTCTAAAGGTCAATTTGCAAAACTTGTTAGGTGTCTAGTAAGGTAATTATCAGCATAGGATTTATCCAAAAGCGAATACCTACACACACGGTTGGACCAAAGATTTTACAGGTTCTGAAATGAAGATTGCCAAGATCCACATGTTTTTCTGCACGAATCATCAAATGAGCCAAAGCCCTGAAACCGAAATCTACCTTTGTTCAATCAAAACAAAAGCAGATTCACTGCAAACAAGTCGGGGACCAACTTCCCAAATGAGCAGTCTCCATCATCCGGCGATTCCATGCAAAGTCACACTACCTTGTTTTGATTTTTCTGAGACTAGTTCACGACAAAGTTTAGCTTGTTTTTATCGTAAATCTGTCAATTGCAAGAATACGAAGTGAGTGAAAATAATAAAAAAAGAAGAAAATAATTAAAAAAAAGAAGAAGAAGAAGAAGATAAACTACCTAGAGTTCTATTTCTCTCTGAAACTTCACATAAACAAATGCAGAAATAGAGAAGCACACCCGTTAATGGAAGCTATGACCAATCTTTCTTGCTTTTCTTATTTTGGTTTATGCAAGTAAGAACATATCATCGTATACGATAAAGAAGAGAGGAATTTAGAATTATTCTCTAAAGTCTAACCAATTAAGTTGATCTTACATAACAACGTAAGCTATTGTGGTAAAGTGGTCAGTTAACAAAACGAGCTTCAAAACATTAACGATACTTCTTTATCTTTTGAGTTGTTCTATCGACCTTTAAGAAACCACATTATAATAATAAATTTTGATTTCGTTATCAATTACTTGACTCTTTTGTTCTCACTTCATAATTTGCCTGCCGGAATGTCCAACACACAACACGCGTCTCCAAATCCAATTCACTCCCTTTTGTTGTCTTATTTGTTCAAAACAATCTGCTTGTCTTTTCTCTTGGCTCATACTTACCCTTCTGATATAGAAATGTGTGGAGATATCTTGAAGGCAACACCGCTAATGAGTAGATGCATTCCCTCATATCTCTTATCCTCTCCAAAATCCTTAGGAGTCGTGTAAAGGAATAAGAACTGCACATTATGAATATTATGTTAATTTTAGTAATCAAGATTCTTAAGTTTAGAGATTACTCTTGAAATTTTCACGTAAACCTTGAACAAATTTGTTTTTATAATTACTTCGGGATTATTTAAGTAAATTGAAACGAATTTCAAATAATTGAATTCGTATTATATCTTAAATTCATTAGAATTTAATTTATTATTTAATTTAGTTAGAAAATTTGCAAAATATTTTTTATTTAATATATACTAAAATGATAACAGTTTGACTTTATTTGTTATAAAAAATATTTTAATAATTAAGTATACACTAAAATGATAGCAATTTGACGTTAGTTTGTTATAAAAAGAAATATTATTATAATTAAGTGGTAAGCAAGAGTGTTCGTTCATAATAATTGATCAATAATATCATTTTTACATGCTCATTTAGTGGTTTAATGATTGGATTTGACCACCAGAAAATGACATTAAACATTAAATTATTTTACCTCATGTAAAACGCCTTGCATGAAAATGAAGTGCAATTAGTTAATAATGCTGTGATTAAGTGGGTGTTTAGAAAGATTTGATAATTAATGGGTCTAAATGAAAGAGCATATGTTATTAAAAAAGCAAGCATAACCCTAGGTCAACTTCAAACTTGAGCCTTGGACCTCCCTCAAATTTCTTAAGCCCAATAACAAATTTCTAGATTGTTATTCTTTTAAATACATATCTCGGATTTTGATATCGGAATTTCGTATCGAGAATTAGGCTCAGCCCGAAAAGAATAAAGACCTAGCGTATCAGCAAGACTTTACTAAATTGTTGTTGTTATTGTCATTTCAGTTTAGTATGAGTTTCCTATGCATAGTTGTATTGGGCTTCTATATTTCTAGTTTGGTAGAGTGTGGTCCGTTTATAATACAAGGCCTTATACTCATTGTAAAAGTCCAAAGTTGATTCAATATATATCACAATGAATTTTTTTTAATAATTTTATCAATATATATTATAATAAAGCACTATACTAAGTCTTATTTAGTTTTTTTTAAACACATATTGCAAGATATTTTAAATAATTTTTAACTATAATTTTTAAAAATATGTACGATGAAAATTTGAATAAAAATCAACGATTAAAACTCAAACCAATATGATCGATCTAATCGTTAAAATTTTAAACCGATTATTTTTTATTTCATTTTATTTTAATAATCTTTATTATTAAAAAATTACTACTTTATTTTAATAATATTTAAATTTCTTATCCTATCGGTTTATTTTTAGCTAATTTTAAAGATATTTGTAAAAATAATAGAGTCAACCCTTTATTTTATCACGAAAAATTAAAAGAAAATGAATTACAAAGAACTATAAGAATTAATAAGAAAAAGTCTCATAATTTTGAAGTGCTATGAGATAAATTCTAGTTTTGAGTTCTATTCCTCAATCACTGGCTCAAAGACGACGAAGCTTTTCAAGGTATTGATCAATGTCATAACCCAAGAAGGCTTCACAAATTCTACTCCATGACCAGCTTCTTCATCAATATAACTCGCAACTCGTATGCCCTTTGCCTTCATCAACTTGATCACCTCTTTTTGTCGATCGATCAACGGATCACATTCACCTGCACTCACTAATACCTTCCAACCCAACTTCCCCATTTCTTGTAACACTCTACATCCACCTCCCACCGTTGGATTGGAATACTCGTGATCACGGTCAACCCCAATTGGCAACGACAAATCCCACATTAGATCACTAGAAACTTGGGGCAAAATAGGGTCGTTGACGAATCGCATTTCGGACTCAGTCCTCCCCACCCCACCAAAGAATGGCTGGTGCAATATCAGCCCTCTGATCTTCAAGGGTTCAAGATGATCATCAATCACAGCACGTAAACCTACGTGATAAGCTATGTTACCCCCTGCACTAGATCCCATGAGAAAACACTTACTATAGTCAGCGTATTCTCTCAGCCAGTCGTCGCAGCCGGTTTTGACCCACTGGAGAGCCTCCTCGACGTCGTCGTAAGCCGCTGGGAGTCTGTGTTCCGGAGCGACACGATACTCCAACGACACAACAATGACAGCAAGTTCAGAAGCCATCTTGAAGCAGAAATCATGAAGGTAGGTCGAGGCCGGACTCAAGATAAGAATGAATCCTCCGCCATGAACATAAACAAGGAGAGGGAGTTTATTGTTGGTGGTTGGTGAATCAAGAGCTTGCCGAGGTAAAAATATTCGAGCCCAGGTGCTGTTTGACTGGTTGATGGTTACATCTTTGGAGAAAACTAGGGTTGGATCGCTTAGGTCGGGTGTTGGTGGGATATCTTCAAGTTTAACCAGGCGAGTTATTGAGCCATCAGAGTTGGGGACGAGTTGGAGGTGCTCGTAAGCATCCATGGCGGATAGGGGTCCAGATTCTGCTTAGAAATTCATGTTGTATACAATGGAGTTTAAGGTTGAAACTCGGTTTTTATCAGACTCCATCTAATATATTAAATTAGGTAACGGTAGAGACATATTAACAAATGATGCGATTGATTACTGGTTTTTGTTTAATAGATTCACTTTAATTTAGACGTCAGATCTGTAATGATAATTAATTAACTTAATACAAAAGTCATAAGCATCTAGCTAGATGAAGTCAAACACAGCCAACAAATTATTTATTTATTTAAATCTTAATAATAAAAAGTTTGGTAGGTGCACATGAACCTAAGAATTTTAAATTCTAACTAAATATTAATTTCATGAAAAAATTATATCATTTTTAAAATTATAAAATAATATTATAAACACATAAAAAAGAAATAAAGACTAAAAACAAAGTTGACTCTTGATTTTAATCATTTGCTTACACTTTTGTTTTTCTTTTTTATTAACCTAAGAATTTTAAATTCTAGCTAAATATTAATTTCATGAAAAATTATATCATTTTTAAAATTATAAAACTAATATTATAAACACGTAAAAATAACAAAAGACTAAAAACAAAGTTGACTCATGGTTTTAATCATTTGTTTACACTTTTGTTTTTCTTTTTTTATTATTGTTTTAGATTTCGTTTTTGGTTTTTTAAATAAATATAAAATTTTGTTTGATTATTAATGTAGTTATATTTTTATTACTGATACATATTAGATAAAACCTAAAGATAAAATATTTTTAATTAAATAAAATATTTTTAATCTCTTATATAATATTTATTAACAAATTAGTAATAAATTTATTTTATTTTATTATACTAAATAATTTAAAAATGAAATTTTATTTATAGATTAACATTTATTTTTAATATATTTTAATATTAGATCAAAATTTCTTTGTATTTTAAATTTAATTATATTTGTTAATAATTGTTTAATTTAATTATAAATTTCAATAAAATTACTAAGTAAAATGAATTTATTCATAATTAATTTTAATTTCATTAATTAAATATACAATTCTAAATTAAATTATTTATATTCTTTATTAAAATTTATATATTAAATAATCAAATAATACGAAAACCGGAAACAATCGAAATTAGAAAAACAAAAAAAACTCAGAAAAACAAAAACCAAAAGATAAAGAAAAAGAAAAAGAAAAGCACCAAATTTCTTTATTGAATTGTAAAACCAATAAGTGTTACAGAAAGATAATGACAAATCCTATGTCGATGACATTAAAAGCAGCAAGCAACTCTCGATCCATGGTTATTTTTCGTCCCGCTCTTTTAGGTAAACATTACAATAAAGACTGAAAGAGACACAATAATGGAAAGAAGATAATGTAACTGTCGTGACAATTATGCTTTGACATCTCACTTTTCCATCACTGGCTCAGGCATCAAGCTTTTCAAGATCTTCAAAAAGGGCATGAGCCTAGAGGTCGGAGCAAATTCTCCGACGTGAACAAAATCTGCATCAAAATAAGTCCGGACTTGTATGCCCTTTTCTTTCATCAACTCATCTAGCTCTCTTTGTCGATCTCTCATTGGATCACCATCACCTCCAGTCACTAATACCTTCCAACCCAACTTCTTGATTTCTTCTAATAACGCAGGCCCTTCTCCCACCGTTGGATTGGAATACTCGTGATCACGATCAACCCCAATTGGCAATGGCAATTCCCACGAGAGATCGGTAGCGACCAGAGGAAGAACAGGACCGTGACTAATTGGATTTTGGACTGTTAGATATGAGAATAAACTATATACATGTCTATTACAATTAAAAAAAAACGAAATTTTAATCTCATACCTCATGCTATTGATGTTGGGATGAGAATGGGTATGATGGCTCTTCTAAGTTTTTAGCGGATGCAATCAGATGGTGTGTTCAGAATAATGCCAAGTTTAGGGACCCAAGACTATTTCACAATTGTTGTCTTCCATCAAAACAATACAAGGAGATGACGGTTCGCAGTGGAAGGTCATGAGATGACCCATCACGATGGGGAAACTGCTACGTAACCAACGGACAATAGTCCCCCACTTAGGTCGTAGATGTAAGCCAAAAGTCATAGAACCTCTACTCAATTAAAGAAATCAAATGCATGGATCATGACAATAAGTCCTCTAAATGTGATAATTATCTTCCATTTATCATGATGCATCCTATTTTCTATTTCACTTTAACTGGATGAATAAACCTTTATGTTTATGCTAGGTCTATAGTAATTGTTATTCTCAAAATAAAAATGTGTATACCAGAATGAGAAAACAACAAAATTAATAAGAGTTTCGTGAAAGTACATACAATAAATCACATAATGAAACCGAGTCCCATTCTAACAACATGATCCTTGAAACTCTTTGATGGCATGCCTTTCGTTAAAGGATCAACAATCATCAATTCAGTGCTAATGTGTTCAATGATCACTTTGTTCTCTTTAACATGTTCCCTAATACCCAAATACTTTTTGTCGATGTGTTTACTTTGACTACCACTCTTGTTGTTTTTGGCTAAGAAAACTGCAGCTGAATTGTCACAATACATTCTCAATGGCTTAAAATGAAATCCACAATTCTAGGCCTATATATGAAACTCTTTAACCGTATACCATGTAAAGTAGTCTCAAAATAAGAAACGAACTCACTCTCCATAGTAGAAGTAGCAGTCAAAGTCTGCTTTGAACTCCTTCAGGATACCGCTCCATTGGCAAACATAAACACATATCTAGATGTTGACTTTCGTGAATCAATACAACCAGCGAAGTTCGAATCCGAGTAGCCAACTATCTCGAGATTGTCAGTTCGTCCATAAATAAGCATGTAATCTTTGGTCCCTTGAAGGTACCTCATTACCTTTTTGGCAACTCTTTAGTGGTCTATACCTGAGTTACTCTGATATCTTCACAACATTCCAACAACAAATGCAATGTCAGATCTTATACAAACCTGAGCATACATTAGGCTCCCTACTACAGAAGCATATGTAATAATTTTCATTTGTTCCTTTTCAAGCTCATTTTTTGGGCACTGGTTCAAATTAAACCTATCACCTTTCACAATATGTGTTATACTCCACGAATAATCTTTCATCTAAAACCTCTCTACGACCTTATTGATATAGTTTCCTTGGGATAGACCCTAAATGTATTGAGATCTATCCTTATGGATCTTAATGCCAAAGACAGAAGATATATCACCCCTATTCTTCATATCAAAATTATTAGAAAGAAATTGTTTCACCTCATATAGAAACTCTTGTCATTAGTGGCAAGTAGAATATCATCTACATATAGAACAAGGAAACAAAATTTACTCCCATTAACTTTCTAATACATGCATTGATCTATGATATTCTCTATAATACTATATGAAGAGATGATATCATGGAATTTCAAATACCATTGACGGGAGGTGTTGGACCCCACACCCCACACCTCACCCGAAGGTGTTTGCAGGTTATACTGCGGCGTGTGTTTGGGGGTTATACCCTGGCGTGTGTTTGCGGGTGATACCGCGGCATCCAACACAAATCAGTATTGTCCTCTTTGGT
>JAOTBA010000006.1:31956395-31972575 GCA_025629845.1 Erythroxylum squamatum | reverse complement strand
ACCTTCTATGCCACAAATCAATAGAATCAACACTGTTAACATTCTCTACATCCTTATTCAAACAATGCACATCAGTGTTGTTGTTAGTTCTTTGTACAGAAACCAATTCATCCAATACAGTATTATGAAAGGAAGCCTCAGTTAAGTAGTATAGATGACCAATAGCCTGTGCAACAGCTACCCTTCGGTTAAACTTCAGGTCCTGTAAAACACAACAGGATGGGTAGAAAGTGAAAACACCATCGTTATTCCTCAAAAATCTGTTCACAGACAGCAAATTATATTTGAAGCTTGGAACATAAAAAACATTCTTCAACAGAATATCTTTGCTAAGTTTGATGTCTCCCATCATGTTAACTCTCTTAAGTGAGCCATCTGGTAAACTAACATTGGATGTCTTCAGCATTAGAACCAACTTACTAAATAAGGAAGCATTTCCTGAAAGATGGACATTAGCGCCAGTATCCACTATCCAACAAGTCCCTTTATTTCCTATGATCTGTTCAAGAGCATAATTGTTACCTGCAAATTCAGCACCAAAATTCACCTTTTCCATGTGCTGCATTTGTATTTGCAGTTGTTCCTTCAACATCTTTGATAACTCCTGTTGAATAATGGCCCTCACACTCAATCCATCAGTATCATCGTCACTATCATCTAATGGTGTTTCTGTCAAATTTACTTGTCCAAGCTTCCCGCCAGACTTTTTCTGTTGCTTCTTCAGATCGACATACCATTCTGGATAACCATGTAATTTGAAGCATGTATCTTGAGTATGTCCATTCATTTTGCAAAAAGAGCATTTTTATCTTCTTTATCAACTTTCCACTCCTTTTTCTTGCCACTCATTTTCCCTACAGCAACATTTGCTGTATATCCAGAACTCACCATAAGAGCACTCCCGTCGGCTATGTCACCAAAAGAATCCGAAACCTGCTTTTGTCTCTCAACATTCATTAGCATGGAATACACTTTATATATGTTAGGATACGGTTCCATCATGAGAATCTGATTCTTAACATGATTGTAAGACTCATTCAATCCCATTAGAAATTGAATGATTTTGGCATTGTCATTAATCTTCATAATCTTGCCCGAAACACCACATGTACAACAACCGCATATGCACTGAGGTACAAGTATAATACACTGCAATTCATCCCATAACTTGCACAGTTTGGTGATGTACATTGAGAGGCTAGAATTACCTTGCGAAATGCTTCCAATTTCCCTCCAGATCTGATACTCCTGAGGTCCCGTAGAGTCGCCAAACCGATTTGCAAGTTTATCCCACAGATCCTTGGCAGAAGATACATATAAAAATGCATCATGCAAATCTGTCGTCATCGAGTTCAAAATCCAGGACTCAACCATGGCGTTGGCGCTCATGATCTCTTCATAATCTGGCGCATTCTCAGCTGGGATCTGGATCTTGCCAGTAATATAACCAAGTTTATGTTTCGCCGCCAGGGCCTTCTTCATGGACATACTCCACGTCCTGTAATTGAATCCGTTCAGTGGTGTAGTTACAAGACTAACACCTAGATTCTCTGATTCTTTCTTCTGATTCGTTGTCATCTTGAAAGTACAGTTCTTGAAATGTCGTTCACCTCACCGTCGCCGAGAGAAAACCGCTGAAAACAGTTACGATGTCTCTGATACCATATGAAACTAAGACAGTGGTTTAGTGAGAGAAAAACAGAGTTTCTCACTCTTTCACGTTACTTACTTCGTAAGAATATTGTGAGCTTAAATATGAGTCCAACTCTACAGTAAATGAAAACGTTGGTAAAACAGCTAATTAACCAACCAACTAACTATTTACAGTAAAAAGAATCAAACGAACATATGAGCTTTTCAATAGTAGAAGAGTGCGAATAAAATGTGTTGGTACATGAGCCTAGGTCAAAGATCCTTCCCCTCGACTATCCCTACCACCCACTGCATCAAAATATACTAGAATCTTATCAATAGGTTTTTCATCCTATGTCTGAAACATTGTAGCGAGGATTGCTGTTAGAACTCATGATGTTCACTTGAATCGAAACCTATGCCATAACTCGAAACTAAGCATCATTTTATAGACAAAACTCAAGTGCTTTCGTACGTGAATATACGTGGTCGTCACCTTTAACGGCGTAGACAGCCTTCCATCCAATCGTAAATGAACCGGAAGCTCACAATTTGACATTAATTTCTTTTTTTAACTAAAGAAAGTTGATCATGTAAAAATTATATGAATTATTCAAGAAAATAAATACAAATAATAAAATATTATTAAGAATATTGGTCCAAGATCGACAGATCATAGTTTCTTACACGACATGATCCGATTTCCACAACGGATCTTCAGCTGTTTCACCTGTGATCGTGTTCGTTATCTCACTGCTTACTTCAAAGGTCTCAGGTCCGGACGCCATTTGTGGAACTGCAATACTAATGCCCAGGGTCAATGCCTTCAGGGAGGGGGTAACTTAAAGGTCAAATTAACATCATTTTATTGACCACGTTAGAATTTTTTATTTTGCAAAGGGATGTTAGAAATTTTTACTGATTTGATTGGGTACAATATTAGTTATTGACATGAGTGCATTGAATTAATGAGAAGTTTTACATAAGCACATTGTATCTATTGACCAAATATATGTTAAATCATGATCTGTTGTTTTAGGTTTGGCTTCCGTAAGAAAATAAAATAATGGCTCACGTAACATCTGTTATTTTAGGTTCGGCCTCAATAGGAAAGTAAAATAATGAATCAAGTAACATCGTATCTTCACTAAAATAATGGTTCCTCGTTTCAACTTTATGGTTTTTGTCAAATTTTTCATCCTCGTTTCTTCAGCAGGGATTCTCTGTCCCCCTTGCCCTGACCCTGCTCTGGCCCCTAGCCATCAGGTCCATCCACTTGTGTGGGGGCCATGTGGGTCTCACATGAGTGAATGGCCCTGATAGCCAGGGGCCAGAGGATCTGGCCCTCGTTTCTTCCGTTATTTTTCCCGATGTTTCTTTCCTAATAATAAATTCAGAGAAGGCCTAGGCTTGGGTGTAGGGAGTTAAGCCTGTTGACTTAGGGATTAGTTTTTGCTTCCTCTTTATTAATTTATTTTCCCTTGTGGTGCTTTAATGTCAAAAAAAAAATTGAAAAAAAAAGGAGCATGTAATAACATTTTTTTTTTTGAAGAAACCTCGTAGGCGGGTTAAGTCAGCACACCTCTCTGAGAGCTTAATTGGCGCACTATCCTACAGACGGACCAAGCGAACGCACCTCATCATCGAGGGCTCAACTAATTTTCCACCTACAGATAAAACCCCGGATGCCCCAAGCTCTAACAAGAGAGGCTAGACATGTAATAACATACCTTCACAAACTAAGGCCGTGTTTGTTGAAGAGCTTTTCAACTGTTTGACTCAAATGTGTTGTTTGACCTGTATTGAAAACTCTTTATTTGTTTAGTTAAAAGCTGGTTGAATTGGCTGATTTAACCCAACCACCTAATTTTTGACAAGCTCATTGGATGAAGCATCATATTGTTGTTAGCTGATTCATTTATGACAGTCTTACCCTTTGTCATATCGAACACAGTTATGCATAATAGTGAGGTTTTACATTTGGCAGGTTTATGTTCTCTATTTCCTGTTCGTTTGGGACTTTTGAGAAGAGATATTAATGAACATCTATTTTTTAATTTAATTTTTAGTTTGTATTTTTAAAATAAAATATAAAAATAATTTAATTTTAATAGAAATGCAATTATATTTTTATTATTGATAATAGTTATAAACTAAATAAATTTAAAAGTAAATTATTTCTATAAATCCAATTAATTTTTATTATTGACCATAGTTATAAATTAAATAATATTAAAAATAATTTTTTGTAAATAAAATAGTTAAATAAATTTATGTTAATCTCTTATATAATATTTATTTAAAAATTATGAATTATATTTTATTAAAATAAATAATTAAATTAATTAATTAATATTATTGATTTTTAATCATTAAACTAAATATAAGTTATTTTTTTAGAAGTTAAATAAAGAATTTATTATTGGCTTTGAAGGACATCGTAAAGGACATTACAAAATGTTTTTAAAGTCATGTCCTTATAAGTTATCTTACACGTAAACAACTAATAGTAAACAACTAATTTTATGAAACATCTCTAACAAAAAGCTAATGCAATCTACATATTACCAAACAAAATCTAAAATTAGGCGAGATCGCCCCTTTTATTTAGGAACCAAATTAAGTTTAATTAAAAATGGCCTAAGAATTATATAAATACTTTTACATTTATAATAATTTTAATTTAAGTAATTCCAATAAAAACTTAACCAAATCTTACATGTAACATTATCCATTTAATAATAACCATCAACAATGTTCCAGTAAAAATATAAGAAAATTCAAAATTTTGCAGCCTTATCTTTAATAATTAGTAGGCAAAGTAACATTTAAATAATAAAATGATATAAATATTATTTAAAATAGATTATTCTCCATCCAAAATTTAAAAGTTTATGGTAAATATAATCAAATTAAGAAACACAAAGGACACTGACATCATACAGAGATATCACTTACCAAGATACTCCAATCGATTTCAAAACTTGAATAAAAGAATAAAAATTAAAAGCTGACCCGTTGAAAATAGACCAAGTTTCTGAAATTGATTTGATAGGACTGTCTAGTTTCAGCCAAATACGCAGTACTGTCACAAACCACCCTGTTACTGTTAGTGGTTATAGCCGCCATTTTTACTTGCAAAATCTCAGAAGTACAGCAAGTGTATATAAACCATCGCATTCAATGTTAAGGAATCAAAAGAACTGCCACCAAAAAGCAAACCCACCTAGAACCCTACTAAAGTATGTATCTTTATATGTTCATATCAGTCAATTCAGTAGTGTTGTGCCGAGGAAGATGACTGAAAAGACGACTGCACTTGCAACAAATGGTGGTAGCAATCCGCGGCTGTTGGTCTCTGCTCAGGGTTCTGGTCTAAGCACCTATTTTGCAGCTCTCTGAGCATCTTGGGCACTACGTTTGGACCCAACCCACATGTCTTCACCAAGTAACCTACACCCCACACGTCCACTTTCACACCGTGTAAACCTCTGCCCATCTCCGGAGCGTGTCTACCACGTGCCTCCCCTATTCCATGCGGGTGTAGTTGTGGTGCACCCACGGCTTCGTCGAATCCACAAACGAACCACTCGTTTTCACGGCCGCTTCTTCTCATTACCTTGTCCCAACTCAGATCTCTGTGCATGTAAGATAGGTCGTGTAGAGCCACTAAAGCTTTTGTCACGTATTTTAGTGCCTCCACTAGTTGGTCGCAGCTCAAAGGCTTGAACTTCGCACCTCTAGGCTTGAAGACAAGGCCCAGATCTTTCTCAAGCGCTTGGTAGATGAATTCTGCATGTGGTATTCTGCGGTCTAGAATGTCATATATCTCTTTCACTGCAACCCATTTTCTTTTGCTAAAGAAGAATCTTGTTGCTGTGTTTGGTGTCATTTCAATGGTGTTTCCATTTCCTGTATCTAATCTTTCAAAATCACTGTAAGGTAGAAGTTTATAAATGCCAGTGCTGATCACGTTCAAGCACCGATCTGCAAGTAATGACAATAAGCCGGCGATTCTATAGCATGGGACTAGAGCTTTTAGCCTCTCGGTTGGTGATGATAAGTCTAAAGAATATAGATCCGTACGTATAATGCGATCTTGTGAACGACCTAATGCACAAAATGTTACCAAGTAGCCAACAGCATAGTAACCTAGAATGTAAGGAAGATCCATATAAGTCCATAGCAGCTTTTCCACCAGAAGAGAAGAAGGTTCTAGCTGACCTTCCCTAACTTGATCAGTTTCCTCTCCTCTCCACAAACAAAAGTTTCTGGCAAAACCAGTGACGTTTGGCCATTGATCTTGCAATGTATCAAAATCAACTGTTGATGAAGAGGGTTTTCTGATGATAACCAATTCTGTAGGGCAGAATTTGGATACGACCCTATTAATGCAATCATCCCAAAGACCAATGAAAGAGTCTCTACAAGAAGCAGTAGCACCGGTGATACAAGGGTTGACTCGGATAATTGAGCTTAATAAATCAAAAGTGATGCTTCTACAATCGAAAAGCTCACTTGATGTGGTAAAGAAGAGTTCTTTCCCATGTGGCATGTCCTTATAAACATCTTTGCGAAGTGGGAATCGAAGTTCTTCTGGTGGTGGCTCTTGTAGGTACCATGAGAGTTCAAACAAGCTAGGAAGCGTTGATGGTGGCATCCGAAGACATCCTAAGTAGTGCTCTGATGGGTCTTGAAGTTCCCAAGAAGCTGGGATTGCTGTTCGAAACAACAACACATGTTATCGTCCCACCGTAACACCTTTTAAAATTAAAGTTAAAATGCTAACTTGCTAGTGCAAAATCTGGTTTAAGTACTAAAGTTCGGGGAATTGGAATGATAGAACAATGAAGAGCCAAGACTTACATCTTATTGAGGATTCTGTTAATGGAAGTTGAGCTCTTTCACTGAAACCTACTACAAATAGGAAAACTGTTAGATGTAAATTTCAATATGGACACTTAAAATCTGAGGGAACAGTAAATACCAGAAGAAGCACCAGGAACTACCGCTGAAACTGAAGACTTTCTCCTACCAAAGACTTTGACTTGATGACCAGAGACGAACTTATCAACTGAAAAACCTCTAAGAGGTCCATCTTCAAATGCTTCCATGGTACAAGCTACCATGGAATCATCGAAAAAGGTAAGCTCATCTGCGTTCAGAAAGCTTGAACCTTGAAGCCTCACTCTTCCTTTATGGTTTTCTCCTTCTTCAGCCCACAAACTCACTGACTCCTCCCATGTCATCCTTATCTTACCGATTCTACGAAGCTCTTTAGAAGTTGAAGATGTACCAGCTGCAGCTTCCATTAATGTTTCAAACCCTAACAAACTACCCCTTGAACCATGGAAGTAAGTTTCTCCTCCACTGGCAACGACAAATTGCTTTGTTCTTGCTGCAAGATATGATAAAATATGGTTCAATCTTTAGATGGAAATAGATAGATGAAGCAGAAAAAAAGCAGTACCTGGAATGGAGAGATCATCTTCTTTGAACAGAGGTGGTGTAGGCAAAGTTCTTGCAAAACCAGTTCTGCTATCATCACCAACACCAATTGTCGAAACTTCTCTGCACTGAGAGCTTCTCATGCGAGCACCCATGAATTGAGACAACTCTTCGAAGACTTCTTCATCAAAAGAAGCAGGCAATCTATGCAACTTCCTCTCGTAAGGAGAAAGTCTGAAATAACTCTTCCCAACTTGCTCTCTCTCACCACCTCTCTCCCATTCATAAACTTTCCTAAATTCACCCAACATGTTGTCCCATTTAGTACCCGCAGTTTTTGCATCTCTATTCACTCCATGCCTGTTCAAGAATTCCGCGACCTCTCTATCTTTGTCAGCTCTTGTTTTGCCTCTTGTTGAGAGGGTGGTTTGAGCAGTTTCTGGATGGTCAGTTCTCGACGATGAGTCTGCAGACGGATCAGGCCCACCTTGATACTGTATCCTCCAAGCCCTGGCTAGCCACAACATCTCATTAGGTTTCCAAACTGGGCTAACGTATTTTCCTTTTCTAATCTGGTGGCGAAGGTGTTCACTCTCTGGTTTGCTCGTGTCTTGTCCAGAGGCTCCAGAATGTGAAGGAAGAGGAGAGTGTGAAGGAGATGACGCAGTATCTGAAGAAGAAACTGCGGTATGAGGTTGTTGTGATCGTGGGTTTGTAGTTGGTGAAGGGCTTGATTCGCTTGTCATCGTAGTAGTAGTCATGGGTGCTTGTTTTTGTTGTTGTTGCTGAGATGGAGAAGGTAATAGCTTCCATTGAGTAGCACTGTATCTAGGTCTCTTGGGGTTCACACTAATCTCAAATTGCTGCTCAAAAGGCGAAGAAGTTGCACCGACAGGGACATAGACAGGAGTTGAGATGAACGAAGCTCCGGTGACAACAGCCGGAGATGGTTGCTGATGGTGGTGCGATCTAGTTTCCGTTGATTCCTCAAGAGGGTCTTTTGGAGGTGGTGAAACTTCTTGTTGTGCTTGTTTCTTACTTGTTTCTCCTTTGTTCTCTCCCATCTCAGATGGGCCCAGAAGGACTTGGCTAGAGAGAGAGAGAGAGAGAGAGAGCCTCAAAAGGGCATGCTAGACTAAACCAAGAACGAGAAGAAGAACCCCCATAACCATTCCTATCGAACTAGCTTAGTTCAAGATTAAAAGTGACCATCTTTGTTCACTCCTCTTAAATGGGTCTTTGGCTAAAAGCAAAGATCAATGGAAAGAAGACATCTTGGAACTGCCATGATTAAGACACTTCAATTCATTAATCACTTAATATAACCACACATTATCATATAGATGTGTGAGTTTGACAGACAGGTAATGGAGAGAGTACGACAGCATGTGTGATTAGAGAGTGTCATGATTGTACTGATCAGTTCTGAGAAACGCGGCTCTAAAGGAATTACCAACATTGGTTTCTTTGAGAGCATTCAATGTAAGGTTTGTTAGTGTTTCTGTTCCCTTTGTTGTGTTCGGAAGAAAGGAAAAAGAAAAAGAAAAAGAAAAAAGATTGAAACTTTCCCGGCGAGAAGTGAGGCACTTGAGTGGAGACTCTGAGAATGTGTTAATGAAAGCAGCGTATTTAGATTGCAGAGTGTTTTTTAGACGTGGACGGATCGAATTCATCCCTCACTGGGTCATCGACACGTAAGTGTCTCGTTTTTGTAATTGGTGTTTTGTCTTGGAATTAGGGATGTCAAATTTGTCTCAATTCAGTCTAATTTTGACTTAAATTAACCGGATCACCAATAAATCATACGCTAAAATAGTTGGACTTTACCACGAGTAGAGCTAGGGCTCTTCTGAATCGGCCAATAACTCGATCGAAATGATAAAACGATGTCATTTTGTAATTAAAAAAAAAACATAAGGACGGGTGGGCCGACTTATTAACATCATATTTAGAATTGATCCAAATATTATAAAGTATACAAAAAGAATTTTTTTTAAAGAATTTTAATATTTATAAAATTAACTAAGTCAAATAGATAATTAATATTTTAAATTTTTTATATAAGATTTACAAATACCAACGTGAAGTCCATGTGAGATTGGCGGGTCAACCCTAACTTCGTCACCTTATAAAACTATTTCTCTTAAAATAAAATAATTCAATATATATTAAAAAATAGCAAGTACAAATTATTAAAAAAAAGGCATATTGCAGCATTAAGAATGAGGTATTTGTATCAAGTAATTTTTTGAGAAGAATATTTTTAATTATAATATAAAAATATTAGCCAACCATCTTGAATTATATTATTTTGAGTAAATCTTATTGCTTCCCTTTGGTCACAATTAATAACTAAAAAATTCTACTATTCCGATTAGTTCAATCTTAAAATTTTAAATTGGTTAATTTTTCAGTTTAATTTTTAATTTTTCGGTTTAATTTATTTTAATAACTCTTGTTGTTAAAAACGATAAGTTTATCAAATTAATCGGTCAATTTTTGTAAACTAATATTCTTATAAATTAAAATAAATTAATGTATTTTTTAATTAAACTTTAAAATTTTCGCAGGGTAAAAACAATTTCTTTCAATCATACTTCAAATTCTATAATTTAATTTAATCTTTAGTTAATTTTATAACGGTTCAATACTGATTAAATCTTAAAGTTATTGTCTTATCATTTTAACGTCTGATCGAGTTTTTAAAACATTAGTTATAATAACATAATTTGATTTGAATTCAATTCAAAATTTAACATAAAATTAAAATAATATCATTAATTCAAATTTAATTGAATTAAAACTCTTGAATTTAAATATATTCTAAATTTTAATTAATTCGTATTTTTCTAACTTTTTCTGTGCATTGCTTCCACGCTCGTCCTCTCAGCCAATGACTTTTCTCATATCTATATTGGTATTGCATGTCTCATTTCTGATTCAACGTTTCTCTTTCCATCTATGTATACATATTGTGAACTGCACACTCAACCTTACACTTCCATTCATAGATTGGGTGAGTCCATGTCTTTTCTTCCGTGTTTCTACTTTTTCTGGTATTTTGAGTCTTTCTTGTGCTTGCACGTAGAGGTCTCGGGAACATGCTTGCTTGTCTATAATGTCCATTAACGATGGTACAAATGTACTTGCATGAGGATATCTACCTTTGGCTATACATGTCTCAATGTTTGTTCATTCTTGTTTGCTGAATTCGAACTAGTTTAACTTCCTAAAAATGTAGGAAAATTCTAGGTTTCAAATCCAACTCCAAAATTTATGTTAGAAAGTGATAGAGAAATATGATGTTTAATCTTTGAACTAATTAGAGTTTGATGTATCAAATTGAGCTTAAAATCTCGATTATGTTTACATATTTTTAGACAACATTATGAATACGTAAATACTTGTAAGATTGGGTTGAACACGATCAAAGCTTGATCGAATTGAATTTTAAGTAACTCGAGTTTAGATTCGGTCGAATTTTGAATAGTTCAAAATTTGTTCTAACTTTAAGTTACTTTATTCCAACTTAACCTCACCTGATCCATTTCAACTAAATCCTCATCCATCCAACGGTTCAACATGTTCAACCTCCAAACATTTTACACCCATCTTCAACCTCCTCAATCTATAGTAATATTGTGGGTGTTTTTTTTTCCTTATCGTCCTTTTTAGATGACAAAAACAATAATACTAATAATTTTGTTGATAATTAGTATTTAAAGTGGTCAATAATACGGAACTTTACTCTTAACTAATAAAGAAAGTATTTATGATACGCCAATCTCAAGGCACAAATTTAAAATCAAACCATCTCCTACCATAGTAATCCTCATGCATCGATGCCCATCATTGGACTCCTCCATCTTCATCACCCTCTTCTCATCTTCCCACACTTTATTGCTTCAAATTGAACACTAATTCAACAATCAATTAATGAATCAAATGAGTTTCAAGTGGAGCAAAGAAGAAGAAGAGAAGAGCAAGTAATTTTGAAGTGTCAAACGAAGAGCTAAGGTAGTAACTCTCTAATTAAGACTCAATGACAAAAACAGAAGAGAGGAACAAAGAATTTTAGGTGTTAAACGACGAGTTAGGATAGTATTTGAGACTATAGAATATATATGTATATATATGTGTGTGTGTTTATATAATAGTGGAGTTTCAAATCATAGCAAGATTAATTCATCATTGTTTTTGACATTATCGGCCAACTGAAGTAACTCATTCCTAAGTTACTTCTTAATTTAAAATTCAATCGATTTAAACCAAACTTGTTATTTTCGTGTCGGCCAGCCATCATTAAACCATTGAGGTAAGGTAAAGTAACATCATTTTCATCAGACTGTTCACTGTTATGGTCACTGAATCAACATGAAATTTGGGTCTTTTAATCTTTCTGTAATTACCCCTCTCGTGATTCCTAAGTGCTCATAGCTTTAGTGCTTTCGCAGGCTCTTTGGAGCAAACCTGCTACGAACCCTACAAGCCAAGAGCTAGCTGGACCACTATATCTATATTAGGAGTCCAAATTCTTTGTCCAATTTTATGGTGTTTTATTGTGTCTAGTGAATCTCAACCATTTATTTATGCGGGTCCTACGTTTATTTATATAGAGCCCATACGAGACCCGCATAAATAAATGGTTGAGATTCATTAGACACAATGAGATACCATAAAAACTGGACAGAAGATCTTAGTCCCTATAGTAGCACCTAATACTTCCGGAACAGATCTTCTGTACAGTATTTATCTAATTTTTATTATATTTTATTAAATTTTATTAGTACATTTATATAAAGTTTACATAGATGTGTAGTTAAATGTTGACAATAACAGATCGGAACATCATTTTTTGCACAGGTTATGTGGTGCCTCACTATCCAACAATTGCTTTTGAGTTATCGATGAAACCTGAGCCAATTTCAATATTTTCACATACCGTTAATGAAAAAGCTAGTCAGCCATGAACGGTAGACACGGAATGACAAGTAAATGGCATCTGATAAAAGCTTCGTCTCTTCTCAGCGCACACACACACATGACAAACCCTATAACTTTCTAGGTCGGCCTGCTTTCTTTTTCAGCGTTAGCTTGTTACAGCTATATCTCTTTTTCTCTATCTCACTCACTACCTGTGTTAAATATTCCATTCAAAGTTTGCACACACACACCTACGAAGAGCAAGCTCGGTCCTTCACCGTTTTAAGCTTTTTAACAGATAAAAGCATACGCTGGTTTTGTTTTTGGTCATTATGACGATCCACCATTGTCGCGTGTAAGTGTTTTCTCTTGGCTCTTTCTTCTCTACACAACCGTCCTAACACATCCTATAAAGAAAGCCTCACTCACCATTTACGTAGGGTGTCCTAACTAAACCTAGTTATGAACATAGGATTGGTAGGTTCGCTCACTTTCTGCTATAACAAACATGGATCTTGGGATTTGAAAAGGTTAAAAGCTGCTTCTGCTGCTGAAATTATTCTGGACTGTTTTTCTTATTGTAATTTTTAGTGCTTTTTGTTTTGGTTCAAAGCATACATTAGTAACACATATTAAGAATAGCCATTGTTCTTCTCTGCTTTTCTTTTTCGCTCTTTTGCTTTGAACATTATTGGTTAATCTTGTTGGTCTTTGGAGTGTAAATTAATTGGGCAGAAGAGCTGACTCTGAACCTGCTAAAACCGAGCTGGAGTGATCACGTTTTGATGAAGTTTTATCAAGGTGCGTCGTGAAGTTCGTACTTGTAATGGTCTACTTTTTTACTGGCTCTATATTTTTGGTACTTGCAGAGATTGGCATATTCCTAAAGTCCAAGAGTACTAACACTAACACCAAAAATAAGTTAAAGATGTTCAGCTTGTGGGTACCGCCGTATCTGATTCCTATTCACATGAGTATCACAGAAATCTAGAAAAGCTTTGGGCTTTTAGGAGAGAAAAAGATAAAAATAAGCCACTTGATTAAAACGTTTAAGCTTGTTGACCTTAATCAGCTAAATTTTGACTTATTGAAACGTTTAAGCCGGTTGACCTTGTCAACCAACCGATGGGGACGGTTTAAGGGCAATTGATTGAGTTAGCTAATTTAACCTAATCAACTAATTTTAGAAATGCTTCTATATAAGAGCATTTTAATCCCTTGTTAAAAGTGTAATATAAAAACTGTCGATTATACTCTTTAAGTTATTGACATTTTTCTGCAACTAGTTTCTCTGCTAAGTCATGCATGAACCATGCATAAACTAAGCCAATATTTGTGATGCGTGTAATACGTTAGCATGTTAGTGTAGATTAATTTATTTTAAATTATACTACAGGCTGTAGCATAAGTCAAGGAAAGGTTGCACTTCTGAACTCACATTCTTATAATTTTTTTAAAAAAGTTATGTCTTAATAAGTCATTTTATATATAAATAGTTAAAACTAAATAGCTTATTTTACTAAATATTTTTAATAAATAACTGATGTTATTTGCTAGTTAAATCAATTAATATAATCGTTATCAACTAATCGCTGATAGAATCAACTAACAGCTGATACAATCCGCTGATTACTAAACAAGACTATAAAACTCAAAGATTGAATGATTGATTCATCTATTACCATCCCTAGATACTATCATAGTTAAGTTACTCAACGATTAGTTGATGCTCCGGACTAATCAAATAATTGAAGAATACCCCATTTCATGATTCCATGTCGACTTCATAATTTTCTTACATGAGAAAATAAAATATTACCAATTGCAAGAAAGTTACCATTAATTTCGCAATATATATACCTAAATGAACTATTAAATTTTCAATCTTTTCTTAGATTGTCTCCTTTTAGATGCTACCCTTTTCCATCTTATATTGTACTTGTCCTTTCCTAACCCGTCACATTCAACATCCTCAGTGTCCTGTCCTTCATCTTCTTCACTAACCTTGTCTTCCATAGCCATAAGAGACAACTCTCTTCTTCTTCTTCTTCTTCTTCTTCTTCTTCTTCCACTCTTAAGCCAATCCACCACCTTCAACATTCTTGGTTTATTCTCCGGATTACTATCAGTGCATCTCATAGCAATCATAATTGCAGGTTTCAGATGATTCCTATTGAGAAGAGGGCTACGGACAATGGGGCAATGGGCTAAGGAGATGAGGCAGTGGGCTGAAGACAGACGAATCAACTAAGTGAAGATGGACCAACATGATGGACTCACAGACTTTGAACCCAACAGTCCCAAACCCAACAACCGAATCTTTATTTCCTTATCTTTCTTGTCCTCTTGTACATAGCTTCACATTTTTCTCATCAGTCGACAACTTTGCCACATATAGCACATACCACACAGCAGCACACAATAGTAGCAACACACAGTAGCACGCAAGCAGTACAATTGTTCACCTTTAGCATACAGATAGCAGTAGCAGCAGCTGTCCTTAGGATCAGCTGATCCAGTATATAAGTCCCTCATTCTGTACATATCAAGCTATGATGAAATAAACATTTCTTCATCAATATAACACTCTTGTTTTTCATGGTATCAGAGCCCAAGTTCTGATCCAAGTTACAACATCCAGTTACCAACAATGTCACATACAGCAGAGAGTGAAACCGGTAATCCAGACCTAGAAAAATACTCTATTACAAACACAGAAAATCCAAGGGCTATCCTTGTTACCACCCTTCTCAATGGCAACAACTATCTAACTTGGAGCAAACCGATGATGATTGCTCTATGTGCCAAAGACAAACTCTCATTTGTGGATGGAATGTGCACCCAACCAGCAGAAGATGCAGCATTACTTACTAGATGGAGGAGAGCAGATTCCATGGTGAAATATTGGATCCTTAACTCCATGACCAAGGAGCTAAGTGACACCTTCCTATCATTTGCCACAGTCAGGGAACTTTGGGAAGAACTGAGAGAGAGGTTCGGAGAAGCCAATGGAACAATGTTGTACCAAATAGAAAGAGAAATCAGCTCCTTTAAACAAGGTAATCTTACCATTTTTGCATACTATACAAAGTTAAAGAAGTTTTGGGATGATCTATCTAGTCTAGATCCAACCCCTACATGCACTTGTGATGCTGCCAAAGCAATTATGACCAAAGAAAATACACATAGACTAGTGCAGTTTTTGATGGGTTTAAATGAGGAATATGAGCATGTAGTGAATCAGATTATGTTGATGGAGCCTCTGCCTATGGTGAATAGAGCTTTTGCCATGATGCAAACAGTTGAAAGACAAAAAATGGTGAATGCCAACAATGACAGAAATTTGAATGTAGCTATGATGGTACGACAATTCAGCTCAAGCTTCAAGCGAGGAAGCTGAAATAACAACAACAGTGGGAGAAAACCTTTCATTAAAAAGGAAGATAAATACTGTGAGAAATGTAAGAGGGCAGGCCATACCGTAGAGACATGCTTCAAGATACATGGGATACCCGATTGGTACAAGGAACTCACGGGGTAGAAAAATAGGGCTCACCTAGCCATGAGCAGTGACACACCTGCAAACATTCAGCAAGAACAGAATGAAGGCGTTGAGAAGACAGGACAGATCCCACAAGATTTAGCCACCTTTATACAACAGGAAATATCCAAGGCATTCAAGGGAAAGGCTACTGGAGAGGTAAAGTTGAGCGGGCTGGCAAATTTCGCAGGTAACAGCACAAAACAAATTCATTTTAATCATGCAGATAATGATTGTATTTGGTTAGTGGACTCGGGAGCATCATCACACATGGTCAATAGCCTAGACCATTGCAACAAACATGCAACAAACTATAAGTATGAGCCAGTCACATTACCAGATGGTACCAAGCAGGAAGTAAAGCACATATGTCAGGCTAGCATTGGTGACAAGATCACCCTAGATGAGATTCTGCATATTCCGAACTTTTTCAAGAATCTATTATCAGTGAACAAACTCACTATTCAAAATGACATTGCTGCCATTTTTGTTTCTAACAAGCTATTCTTGCAGGACCTACAGACTGACGGAGTGGTGGCAGTCATCGAGGCTAGAGGTGGTTTGTATGAGCTGACCACCAAAGACCTATTACCCATGGGAACCTTGAAAGGTCCTTCCTTAGATTTTTACAAAATT
>JAOTBA010000006.1:31929742-31945812 GCA_025629845.1 Erythroxylum squamatum | reverse complement strand
CACAGATTTCACTGGTCACTAGTACCAGTATGCATGGACAACACTAATCAATCCCTATCAGTCTCATCCTATGCCAAAGTTTACTATTTTACCCTTCCTGTCGGGGGTGGGATGTTACAACTTGAGTCCAGGGTAAATCATGTTGATTGATTACAATAACTGATCTTGTAAACTTAGTCAAAATTTTGACATTTGAGTGATGAGGTAATTGTAGAATTAAGGTGAATTCTTGAATTAAACCTGTGAGCAAATTTGAGCCTTAATGACATCATCTTTATGTCATTATATTTCTTTGAATTGTGTGATGCTCCTCTAGTCATGTTTGCCTTCAGAACTTGTACTGAACCGGATTGAATTTGTTTGATTACATGGGATATAGAAATGATTAAGGCCTTCTTTGTTTTTACACCCGTTAGCTTAAAAATGACCCATCTATTTATTTTCCCTTTGCAAACATTTTTGAGCTTTTAACCTTGTTTTCAATCAATTACCTTACATTGAAACCCAAAAACCCTATTAGCCTTACCCTGTCACAAGTTAAATGAAGTATTGAGTAATTTGAGACTTTTGTTCTGTATTGTATTATGAGATATTTTTATAGGTACTTCTACTCATGTGTTTATTAAATTATGCTACTAGTAATTTATCTTGTTTTTATTGTTTTCCCTTGATTTTAGCGTTATTCAAGTAAAGAAAAAAAAGAAAAAGAAAGAAAAGGGAACAAGAAGAAGAAAGAAAGAAAGAAAAAGAAGAAGAAGAAAAGAAAAAGAAAAAGAATAAGAATAAAGCATAGTAGCATTAGTTAGTATCAGTAGTTGTAGTCCTTTGTGTCATATGGTTATCGCATAATTTTAATTTGAGTATCCCTTTTACTTGATACTTTGAGAATGCTTGTGATTAACCCTTTGTCATTTTTACCTTACCTTTGAACCTAGTCCCATTACAACCCTTAATAAAGTCCTTATGATCTATAAGCTCATGTAATCCGAATGAATGATAACTGGTGAATTTGCAAGCCTATGGTAGTGCCATCTGTTAGAGAGAGATTTGAGTGAAACACTTTGACCTTAAACACTTGAGCGTAAGAGCGAAATCTGTGAGAAGGATTCACTTTGGTTTCATATCTACTTTTGAACAAAGATGTCTTATTTTGACTTTGTTTATTTGTATCGGTGAAAAGCAATTATGATGTATGTGCAACCTAAGTCTTACTGGCCCAAGTTAAGAGGTTGTGTGTATTTAATCTTATGAAGGATGAATTGATGCAGTGTAGTGGTTTGACATGTTTGCTCGAGGGCGAGCAAAGGTTTAGTATAGGGGAATTTGTTAAGCTATCATTTTGCATTCATTTGGTATATAAATCTCTCTCATGTGTTGAAATTATTATTCAAAATTAATGGATTTGTCTCCTAATTGTTTTCAGATGATTTTCAACACTAAAGAGATGAAATTGAATAAAAAAGATGCAAAGGAAACAAAGAAAACCCGAAAATTCCAAATTGGTAGTAAATTCAGTGACCAAGCGTGGGTACATGCAAGGATGGAAAAAATTTGTAGACCTAATTTCAAATTTAAATCTGATTCATTTGAGATTTTCATAATCTTTGAAGGTCAGATTGATGGAGATTCACAATCTGAACTCGTGGGAGACGTGATCTGCAAGAGATGATGGAAAAGGAAGGGATCGGGAGGCATTAAAAGGAAAAAACGTTACTGTTCACGTTAACTCCTTAAGTCTTAGAATAGTTTAGTTTTCTGCAGTTTTGCTCCTTCAGTTTTTTTACGTTTCTGCACTTCTAATATTTTCGTATTCTTTAGGAAAGAGCCAAGGATGGAGACTATATGCTTTGTTATTTCTTTTATTTTCAATTCCATTATGAGTAGCTAAACTTATTTTCTTAGTTTAGGGAAACCATATTATCATCTATTATGTGTGAGATGTTTCAATAAAGTTTGCTTCGTTGATGAACATTGAATATCTTCTGAATTACTTTTTCTAACTGAATTGATTAATTTCTAGATGCGCAACTAGGGATTGATTCGTTCAATAGCTAAATTAATGAAATATGATGTTTAGTTTTGTTAATCATAAGTAGCAATTAGAATTACCTTTTTTACGTTAGAGTCGGAAATTCTAAGAAGATATTCATTTTGATTAATTGCATATCGTATATGTATTATCTTGTTCATTGGTTTCTTGGTTCTTAAAGCTATTTTCAATTGAACCTACGATTGTATCTAGGTTGTTGCTTGATAAGAATGCTAGAATACATGTTTTTAGTCATTACCACTTAAGAGAAAACATCCCCCAATAAATATTTATTAATGACTGAAATTTTATGTCGAGGATCCATTTTAGCGTGATAACATCGGTGACCCGAAACCAAGGTTTTTTTTAATTAAATTTTCAGATCCAATCACTTTTGTTAGATTCAAATTTTTGTTATCTATTTCTTAAATTTCGTGAATTAAAAACACCCCCCTTTCGTTACTTTATTTTAAATTCGAATTCGTAAACTCTTTGCCGTTTAGAATTTCTCGTGGGAACGATCCCTACTTTCCACTGCTACATTAATTTGTATTAACGGAAATTGGTTTCTTTTTTAATTTAGTTGCTGGCGACAGCAGTACCAATATATCTTAAAGATATTTTAAATTTAATTATATTAATTAATTTAATTATAAAATTTAATTAAATTAGTTATATTCTTATTAAAAATTAATATATTTTTTTTGACAGCAAATCAAAAAACCATAAATAAAAATCAAAAACTACTTTTTAAAGTTTTCATAATTTTGAAAATTGAAAAAAACCAAAACCAAAACATAAACTAAAAACTCAATCAAAGGTTTTTTTTACTGAAAATAAAAACAAAAAAATAAAAATAAAAGTGGAAATGATCAGGCCTAAAAATTTAAAAGTGTTAAGTTTAAAGTATATGTATTGTTTAGATATTGCACGCGTTTGACTTTTCTTTTTCTTGTTTGGCTTGACGGAAAATGCATATAAATTTTTGAAAAGCAATGTGTATATCGTTGGCTGCTTGAACTCTATAAAAACAAGTCTGGCCTTATGAATAGTGCTTTTAATATATTAAAATTGGTATCTAGATAATATCCGATCAATGCTAGTTTGATATTCCGTATAAAGATAATATAAGTCTAATAAATATATTAGACTAGAAAATCTCAGTAAGCACCAACTAGCTTTTGATTGATTGAAATGGTGCAATTATTAGTTTGGCAATTAGCCCTTAGGTTATATTTGGTTAGACGTAAAATTTTTAATAGAATATAATATAATGAAATAAAATGGAATAATTTATAATAAAATACAATGTGAATGAATGTAATATTAGAAAATTATTATTTAGGAGATGAAAGAGTTCTTAATAATCAAGACATTAAAGTTGCGTAAAGAGTACACCATATCCAAATGTTATGTGTTCGATGATAGTATTGTTTCCTACCACCTACAAGGTGACACAAAACCCTTTTTTAGTTATCATCTTTGGTATTTAATTATGATGACAAAAGGATAGAGATCTCTCAGAACTCTCGCATATGTACAGAATTTTTATTGAATGTTGTTGTTATTATTAATAAAAGGGTTGAGATTTGAAGTTAGAGTACTTAATGCAACAAATTAGTTGGACAGTCATTTCCAGTACCGGAAACCAATCAGTCCGCCGCTTGACGATTTTTTTCCGGTCCGAAAATTTTCTCCAAAAATTTCCAGAAAAATTTCGAAAATTCACCTAAAATATAAAACACATACCAATCCACTCCAAATAATTTTTTAAGCACAAAAACCACATTTTTCATAACCAAAACACATTTAGGCACATATACCGGGAAATGTCATGAATGCATGTCCAGTCATTTTCATGTGCAAATTTCACTATTCACATGTAAGAATATGCATGAACATGTCCTAACAATTTTAAGCACTCTTAGCCCTTTCCAAATTACTGTTCTACCCTTTCCATCGGGGGTGGGATGTTACACCTACAATCTTTGATTTAGGATTTTTATGGAAAATGCGCAAGCCTAAGTAATTAAGGGGCAATTCCTGAATTCGCATTCTAGATATTTGTTGCAATCTTGAGTCATCCCTACCTCCAATTAAAAGTATTAGGCAACTTTTTTCAAAGTTGATTCTTAGACTAGACATCATTGAAAACACGTCAAGTGAGTTCATTATAATCCTTAATGGGAGAGAGGACATTTTGCATTTAGGAAAAGCAAGTAATTTGTGTAGGCTAGACAAGAGAGTTTTGATTCTCTATATTTATGATGATATTTGTGTTAGAGAAGTGCTATAAAGGCAATCACCTTTAGCACTTATTGTACAAATATTTATGATTAATAAAAGGCATTTTAATTAATTTGATGTTCATGTTCTTCATGAATTGATAATGATCTTAAATCAAATTAGCGAAGTCCTTGATACATTACATAACATGAAGGAAATCAAGATGAAATCATGATAATGAGATTCCTATCATGTGTAATTATGTTAGTATCTAAATTATTCATAGTCATATTATTAATGAGATAGGACATTATTAATCCGGATAGACTAGAACATGTTATACTTCTTGATTGGATCAAGTGGTGGATCTCATAAGCTGTAAGCATGAGTTGTTTAAAGTTAACATGTGGATGCTTACTAAGAGTAGTAAGTACATTGGATGACTTGCCATGAGACAATCATATGGATAATCTATTCTAGTGTCAATAATAGTCTCATCATAACAATGGTGCAAATATCCTTAGACTTGAGGTGCTCAAGGATATCTTAGATACTGATCATGTACTTTGACTCCATTCCTCGTTGTCTCTTAGAGGTTACTCATAGGGTGGTGATTGGGTACAGCTTGAGATATTTTAAGGTAACTGAGTAGCCAATAAAGGATCCACCACTCCTAATAGAAGGAGATGATACCCACAACTCCTTGTAAGGTCATTATTTGGGAATCTCTGGCCAGAGTGGAAATGTCATAAAGATAGTCTTTAATGACATATCCAATTGAGTAAGCGTTGGGGACAAGAATTAATATCACTTGGGCTAGATGTGACATAGTCAGTTCAGTGAGAGTTGACCCTTTAACCATGTTCTAAACCAAGTGGGATATAGATGGTGAAAGGACGAATTGCATGGGAACATCATCTATAGAAGGGTTAGTAATCAAACAATTACAAACCACTAACTTTCTGGTCAATTGGGGATCATGATGTGTTACTAGATACCACTCATGACTTGCATGAATTAAGTGTTAATTTAAGTGAACAACATAATTGAGAACCCAATGTGTCACAAGTATTGGAGACGTAAAGAATGAGTAAAATGGGTTTGGATAGTGATCCAAGATATGAGAGAATATTTTGGGATTGTATCGCGATATGAACGTGGTAAGAAACAGTGCAAAGGAATGAAAGAAAGCAACCGTTGTATGGCTGCCAGCCTGGAAAGTTTCCAAATTTCTAGCAAACATTTCAAGCCAAATTAAGTGGAATTCATAGCCACTTAATTCCCATTATTCCTCCATTAATGATGGGGGTTAGAGGAGACCAAAATTTAAACTCACTCATTTTCTTGCATAGTATTGTAAGAAAACGAGTGAGAAATGTGAAGAGTTCATATTACACACACTTATTCTCTATCTCAAGAAAATACATCAAAGCTAGTCCTTTGTGTGTGTTCTAACCATTCATCCTAAGAGGTTTCAAGCTTTGCTCTTCGTGTGGATATCATTAGAGACGTCCTCCTTTAGTCGTTGTGGTTTATTAAAACCCGAAGAGGTGAGGACAACGAAGAACGAAGGATTTTGTAAGGTATACATCTTAAGTTCATTTTGTTTTTTTACTACATCTAATGACACATGTTTGATTCTATATTTTCTAGGTTTTGTTTTATTTTTCACTACGTATTTTTATATGTGATGCATAATCAAAACCTAACAGTGGTATCAGATTCATCTTGTGCCTATTAGATGTAGTTTCTATTACATGTGCAATAGAATTGCATAGCTATGACAACTGTGAGTCTGTTCTTAGAAATTTTGAAATTAAATTATGAAATTTTTTTCATGATTTTATTTCACTGCTCTGCTCATGACATCTTTTATATGGTTTTAGTGATTAAAAATTGATTTCAATGTGATTGGAAGATTTACTTTCGAAATTCTAACAATATGCTGAAAAACCGTTATCTGCTAAACATATGTTGTTGATTGGCTAAACTGATAAGGTTTAACATGTTTTTCATGGAATTTGATTATGGAATTTTATGTAAACACATTAAACATATTTATAATGTGTTTACACCTTTGAAATTTTTCCAGAATTTATTACAATTTTTTAATAAATTTTCAAATAGTAATCAGATCTAGTCGGTTTTGAAGAAATCTATGGATCTGTTTTGTTTGATAATGTTGTATGTTTATGTTTCAGTTCCAGAACTTTAACAAATATTTTTATGTGATAAAAATATGTCATTTGATGAATGAAGCATGCTAAAAAGATTTTTCTTGAATTAAGATTTCTGAAAAAAATTTAGATATCAAATTTGTCACTTTTAGCATCTCAATGGTGTTTCGATTATCTTGATAATTTTTGGGTGATTCCAAAGTTATTTTGATGAATTTGAAATAACTTGGAGATGCATGGAATGATGATTTGATGTTCTAGAAATTTTTGGAAATCTTGGAAATTAATTTTGAATTAATTTAAGTAGGGCATTATTTTCTAGTAAGACTAGAAATTGGCATGTGAAACAAAATTAAAATGTTTAATTTTGACATCAAATAATTAATTTTGAATTAAATTTTGGAATTAAGAGTTTAATTTAATTAGATTAATATTAAATTCTAAACCGAAATGACATACAAGACTAAATTTAGGCAAGATAACACTTAGGAAGAAATTCGATTCAAGAGTTGAATCAACTTCCAAATTGCAGGATCCGTAACTTGTCACAACGAATTTTGATGTATTTAATTGTATGTATTAGAGGATGCATGTTAGGAGTATGAGTAGGCTTGTATGATGGATGATTATGGACTTAAGCCCAATATGGTTAAGGTGTCTATATTATGCCATATAGTTATAGTAACTATATGTATATAAACACACAAGACCATCCTAGTTAGATGAGACCTACGTAGAAACCCCTCACTTAGAATATTAAAACTAACACCTTCCATTAATTTGATGAGAACTAAAGTTCTTTTAGAGTTAGGTTGTTGGGCAAACCCAAGCCCACTCTACATGAATATGTTTGAACTATTGAAATAGGGTTTTTAGATTAATGGGTCTGTTTTAACTAGAAGCGTTGATTTGTTGGACAAATCCAAGGTTAACGTGGACAGAGGCAAAGTTGGGTAGTGTATATGAGATGTACATGCATCAAGAGTTGATCGCCCAATGTGTGTGCACACATCAACAGTTGATAGCACTCGATTCGATAGTTGCATTATAAATGCAATTAGTATGACTAATACCTACAGATTGGCCTAGGTGGCTTGTTGGGCAAACCCAAAGTCATTCCTAGAGATATCGGATATTGACCCACTAGGAGAACTTCTATATAAGTTCTCTTAGATTCATTTTGAGGGTTATGGATTCGTGAGAAAATAGTGGGAGCCGTAATATATGTTAGTAAAGTCTTAATTGACATGCATTTATGTACAATCTAACACCTTTTCTCTCTTTGACATTAGTTTGTAAGAATCGACACCATAACCACTAGTGTGAACCTACACTCACTTATGGAAGCCAATAAGTTGACTAGACCCAACTTCTTAGACCAGATTAGGAACCTGAGAATAGTTCTCAAGTCAGAGAAACTAGGATACGTCTTAAACGAACCACTTCTCGGTCCCCCCATTGCTGATGTTTCTGATAGTGATCAGAAGGCATACATAAAGCATCTTAATGATAGTGAGATGGCTAGCTACATAGTGCTGGCCACTATGTCACTAGAACTGCAAAAACAACATGAGTGTAGCACTCCACTCTTGCAAGACACGTACCTGACATCCTGAGTGATGTCTGAGTATGTACCCCACAGGGATGGCATGCTAGAACAGTCAAACAATCGAAACTCGTTACAAATTTTTTAAACATCACACGCATATTTAGAAAATCAATAAACAAATCAAGCCCACTTTATTCATAAACATTTTCATTCCTAAATGTTAATATACTCATTGATCAATCTCATTTACAAACCTTTCCAATTTGGAAAGTTATTACAAAAATAGAATTGCTCAAGTACACATGATACAATAATTGTGGAATACACAATTTGATACAAAAATAAAGAAATACAAATGTAGATGCGAACTGATCCTGATCTCTATCACTTACTCGAATTAGTGGTTAGATTCCAATTTGTCTAATTGGATATCTTCTCTAAGCCTGAAAAATATTGCAAATTTTGAGTTGAGTTATGTGAACTTAGTGAGTGGACCATCTTCGATGGCTCACTTATATCCCATAACACATATTGTTCATGTAATCATGTAATTCAAAACATTTCACTAATAATCATATAGCATCACATATCACTTTGATCACTTATTTTATGTTTCACATTCAAAGCAGTCATATAGCTCATTTTAGTCATTCAAAGCATACATATCAATTTTATATGCAATGCTCATGAGACTCGCTTCTAATTGTTATTGTTGTGACCGAGTACCTTTTTATTGGCCCATATCCCTTGTGGATACCGGGTTGGCCCATATCCCTTATGGATACCGAGTTTGTATCAAATAATGTCCCATATCCCTTATAGATACGGGTACATTAACAACTGAGGCAAAGGCTCTTATCACATTATGAGCTTTAAGTTCTTTTTACTGGCGACTTCGGTCACAATTGCCTTTATCTTTTATGCATTCATGTAATGAAATGCATCACATTTATTCAGTCAATCAAAAATGCTCGATATTATACAGTCATGTTCACTATCAAATTCTCATTCATAATTTTTGTCAGACCACGTTGAGAATCACTTATTTCGTCAAATTCAATACAAGGAGCACTTCCATTATGATATTCATGCATCAAATGCCTCAGACATTCAATGTCCGGAATCAATACAATCACATTTACATATTCATTCAATACAGAATTTAAATAGAACAAACATTTAAAGTAAGACCATCTAGGTCGACTCACAGTACGTTCCAGATTAGCATTAACTTCTATGATCCGAAAACATCTGGATGCGGAGATTTTATCCTGCATATCAACATTATGCAATACACACATTGCACACACATTGTTAATTGCACAATTACATAAACATTTAATTGTACACATATGTTTATGTGTTATGTATAATGCATACTCAATTTGACTATTTCGGGTATGTTTCCTTAATCACATCTCTTGATCAATCAAATCTTATCATTTGTTTATGGCTAACTTATTCTTAGGTTTGCACCTCAAAAACACTTGGTTACTCTAATATCATAATTCAATACTCATCATTTTTTTATAGTAGTATATGCTCTCATAATATCAAATTCTCATTCACCTTTACTTAATACATATAGCTCATCTCTTCTGAATCACAACTACTATCATATGAACAACTTCATTCCCATTATACTCATGCCTTTGGTACTTTGATATCAACAATTTGTTTACTAAGTTATAACATCATTAATCAATCATTCCAACTTTTCTCATATTTTTGGATCAATTTTGTATGGTCATTAAGATAATGAAAATGAAGTATTTAGACAATACTTTCTTCTAAACAAATATTCCTATATGTCTTAAGTTTCTAATGGCACAAAAATTATACAATTTGATTCAGTATACTGAAAGTTATACTTAAAATACTTCGGACTGTTCTTAAACTACAACAGTACTCTGTATTCCACTTCAAGCCAGATTTTGGAACACTTAGAGGCAGACTTAAAATTTAATTCCTTCTGGAAATTTGTAACCATATTTCTCTAGTTTAATCTAGATAAAAAATAATCTCATTTGGATATCTACAGATCAAGATATGGCCAAAATATTGCTGACTGTTCAGTGAAATCATTCCATTTAAGAAATTCCTGTACACTTCATCATTTTCATCCTAAACTCATCAATCAACCTTTTCAGAATGAATTCAGGTGGCCATAAATTTTTGTGGAGAGAAAGAACAATATGTGACGAGTTTGTTGGCTTAAATTTCACGTCATTTGGAGGTTGGGAGAAGAAGTTATAACCAAAAGAATGAAGGATGTTCAAAACTGTCAACTATCAGTATGCCTTCATTGTCACGATGGTTTCATATCAAAAGATGGAGAAAAGGTATGCAAGCTTTAAAAATCCATTTATGGATTGAAGCAAGCATCCAAGAGTTGGAATATCTGATTTGATAAGACGATCAAAAAGTTTAGTTTCTTACAAAATTCGGATGAACCTTGTGTGTATAAAAAGGTTAGGGGGAGTGCAATCATATTCCTTGTGTTGTATGTAGATGATATATTACTAATGGAAAACAATGTCTCAGTTTTACAATCGATCAAGATTTGATTGTCCAAGAATTTATTCATGAAAGACCTTAGAGAAGGAACTTCCATTTTAGGATAAGAATATATAGAGATAGAGCTAAGAAGTTGCTTGGTCTTTCTCAGTCTACATATATGGATAAGATGCTAAAGAAGTTTAGCATGGAGCAGTCCAATAGAGGTTATCTTTCCATGATGCATGAGATTACACTCTCGAAATCTATATGTCCAAAGACACAAGATGAGAGGACTTGTATGAATTTGATCCCTTATGCTTCGGCTATAGGATCAATCATGTATGCTATGTTATGTACGAGACCCAATGTATCATATGCTCTAAGTGTTACGAGCAGATACTAGTCAGATCCTAGTGAGGGTCATTGGGTGACTGTCATACATATCCTTAAGTACTTGAGAAAAACTAAGGATGTATTCTTTGTATATGGAGAAGGAGATACTATTATGAGTGGGAATAAATGAGAATGAAAAGAAGAAAAGTAAACTATATAGCATTAAAGCATCAAAAAATGTGGTCATTAATGACAATCGTGATGTAGACACATTAAAGCATGAAAATGAAGCATTGAAGAAGGAGGTTCATGCCCTCAAAGATTCATTGTCCAAGTTTTCAAAGGAGTGAAAAACTCGAAAACATATTAAGAGCTCAAAATAATTCCAATAATAGGTATATAATTAGATATAGTTGTGGAGTGTTTTCAATACAAAAACTACTTTTTCCGAAAGAAAGCATTTAAATAATAAGGAACCATTTCATAGAAAGACAAATGAATATGAAGCATCTACATCTAAGCATACATATATACATAAAATATCCATTAAGGCTCACTCTAAGAGTAAAACTTATACTTTTAAATATGGCTTATCATCTTGGCATAGAGTTTAATATTCTCAAGAGAAGAATAGGCATATCTCTATGATAATATGCAAATCCATTCACCACCTTTAGACCTTAAAGAATGATGCATTAAGCCTTAATTCATAGCAGGTCTTGTATAAATAATAATGCTTTTAATATCCAAAGGAAGATTATTCATTGTGCATACATTGATAAAAGACCAAGAAAATACATTTATGCATCAACATTACCTATATAACATGATATGCCATTTTTGTAGTAATTTTGGACATGTTGATAGAGTTTGTTTTACTAAAAAAAAGATGATATGCAGACCCTTGAAAGTGTACATTGAAAAGAAGGAGCCTAATAATCAAGAAACCAAGCTCATTTGAATACCTAAAACACATTAATTATCTTGTTTTGTGGTGTAGTTATTGAATTAAGTATTATTTTTTTGAAGAGTTTATATTTTTTTATTAATGACTAACCTTTTCTACGTCCAAAAAAGTCTTGAAAATATTTATATAGAATATAAAAAAAATTAGCCCTTAAAGAGACTAAGAATGATCAAAGACTCCTTAACAGAAATAATAGTTAAACCAATTGAGGATGATAAGAAGGATAATATGCCTCCAATAGATTGTAAACTTAAGAAAAATCCTTATTCAAATCATTCATTAGTAATGCTCAATAAGAGGTAACTATGAGTTGATACTTTAGAAATTTGAATTTACCAATTTGAGTATAAATCCTTAATGTTGGTTATTTGGATGAGTTATGAATAATGTTTTTAATTTTTTTTATATTGTGAACCTTAGTACTAAAAATTTTAATCAATTGGGAAATAACTTATGTAAACCATTAAATAAGGATAGATTTTTGCACAATTAGAAGAGAATGATTTATGTTTAATTGAAATTCTATATGATAAATGACTCTTTTTAATGTCTTCATTGATTTTATCCATATTTCGTTATGTGGTTTTGATCTAATTTGAGTCTTAAGGCTTTGTTTGAATAATTTTATCCATATTTTGCTTTGATTGATGGAAATTCTAAGATATTAAGACATATTGGTTGACTAATGCCTCAGTGTTGTTGAATAGTGTCCTTTAAAACACCAACACCCTTGCTTTCCAATAAGTTTGTTAGTTGTCTGGTCATTTGTCTAGTCACCTGTATAGGCATATTGATCGACCTTTTCCCTCCTATGGTCACCAATGTACCCGTATTTGACATTCCCTTATTTCTAGTGAGTTTGTAAGAAGTATGGGTCACTCTTTTGGACGATCATCTATGCATATTAGTTGATCAATATCTTCTAATGGTTGACCAATGTCCTTTTATCTAAGAAGCCTTCTTTCCAGTGAGTTTATAAATAGTTCATTTGTATATCCAAGTCGATTGATTTATATTAAGCAACTTTCTCTTTCTTATTTATATTGATTTTTTTTGGAAAATCTTATTTATATTGATTGTTGTTAATTGAGTACAATGGTTAGAAAATGTGTTGATTTTTATAAGTACTCAATTTACCCCTATACTCTTGAGTGCCATTAGGGACTAACTTTTTATTTATCTATGAGTGAAAAATAGATAGCATGTCCAAATATAACATAGTAAACACACTACAACATATGACAATGGCTGTAAATGCTTGGGATAAAAATTTGATTCCTTTTGGCCACTACCATAAATTAAGTTATAGAATTATTGATCATTTAAATTATGATTTATTTATTTAAATAATTAAATTTATGAACATTCAAATAATATTTTTACTCAAAATGATATCAGATATAATAATTAGTTTAAAGAAATACAAATTTTATTTTTGACTATATAAGATATGTATTATAATATATAAATTAAATGGTCAAATATAACTCTTAATTATTAAAAATTTTAGTTATAAATATTTAATTTTACACTAACAAAATAAGGAATATTTTTAATTTTTATAACTCTTAACATTGTTATAAAAAGATTTTAAACAATAATTTTAAGGATTTTTTATATGTTTAAAACACTTAATTAAATTTTATTTTTAACTAAATCATCTTTTAAATTTGAAAAGTTTTACCTCTACATTCCTTAGTATTGATAGTGGATTATATATGTCATTATAAATTAAAAATTAAGATATTTATGTTGGTATTTACATAAAATATGAGGGAGGGTAAATTGTATGTGTTCACTCTTTGTCCTATCTATAAACTAACGAATACATAGCCTACTCTAATTAATGATTAAGAGAAATTCATATATGAGAAATTCAACACAATTACAATGATAACTAAAGAGAGTAGAAAAAAACAAAATCAATTCATATTTTAGTCAAACAATCATTAGCCTACATTCATTAGAATGGTACATGATAATTTACTATCTACTTTCTTTAATGGATAAAGAACTCTCTATATACCATCTTTGTGCATAGGTGAAAAAGAATGTTTACAATCCACAGAGAGAGAGAGCTTCTGAAGTCTACTCATTCTTAATTAATCCATTTAGGCCTATTAAGAACATGTATATCCAGGAAAACTAGCTCGAGAACAGCTGATTACTAATCGAGGCTAATCGAGGTGTTAACGAATAAAACACAAACGATCCTCCATATCGAAGTAACATTCCCATCTTCCTTAATTCGAATGCTAGCTTTCATCACTAGGTCCAGTTCTTGGGCTACCGGTGACTAGCCAGCAGGCACTCTTTGGGCAGAGCTTCTAAATCTGTTAACTGACTTGGGAGGATAACAAGAACTTAGAGCCTTCACATCCATCCTTTTCGACGAAACATCTTAGAGCCAAGAATGAAGACTAACTCTTTATAAATCTTATTCAAGGTTAAGAAAAATCTCACAATGCAACTCCTAAGCAATTTCTTCAATTGCAATAGTTGCACAACCATACAACCTAAAACATCCATCTCTTATTGAGACTAACTAATAAAGGCTCAAAATATTTTATGTCATGTACACTCTAAAACCTCTCATAGTTCTTGTCAACTCTCTATTATATACAAGATTCTTTCCACTACTCATACATGGTGTATTTTATGCTTAAAATAATTTAAAATTCATTAAAAATAAAAAATATTTATTACAATGACTAATAACAATATGAATGAGGTCATAAACGTATGATACATTCTTTTAAAATATATTGGTCGACCATACTACCACTGTGATTAATCAATCTATCTAAAGTCCTAATATTTGTTACCTAGATCACCATATTGGTCAACCAAACTTCCTAAAACAAGTTTTTCGAAACTTATGAAGTTCTTTCAAAGGTTAAAACATATTCCTTTGACAACTTGAATAAAAATCATTTTAAAAGTTCCCTAAAAGCATTTTAATGTATTAAGATAGTTTTCTTTAAAAACTTCCCAATTTTCTACTTTGTTCATCTTTTTATCCTTTCCTTTCTCAATTGGCTCATTTGTCTAGTTTATCCTGCTATTAAGCTTGATCTTTTACATATTAATTTACTAATATCACTAATTATTAAAACATTAGTAGTTACATATCTTTTATCATCAAAATTATGAGTTAAAACTTTGCTTGTTCCAATATTTTATTTATAAAAGTACAAAAGAAAACCCTTAACTTGAAAAGTATTATTTTCCATTGCATTAACTTGAAAAGTATTACTTTGCATTGCACTTTATTATAATCCTATAAAAAATGTGCTTAATCCCTAAATGATAAAGGAAACTCAAATGCCTAATCCCCAATTCTAAAACCCATAAACCCACATAATCATTTTAAAGTTGAATCCTTAAACCTATATTATGTTGTGTGTTCTCTCATCATCTACCTTTATATTGGTCCCTGGATGACATATGAGAGCATTTTTTTTTCTTATTTGAAAATTAATGACTGAGTTATCTATTTTAATAAATGATTATTGAAAATTCATGTATGATAATCATAATACAATAGCAATAATAATAAAGAGTAAGGAAAGAAAATTTTGTTTTATAGTTATTTGACCAAACAACAGCTGATCTATTACTTCTTAATCTCCATTTGAGAATTTTGTATCTTCTTCCTTCAATGGGTGAAGAGGAACCTAATGTATAATATCTTCTTTGCTATGGGTAAAGAACAACTCTTACAATCATATTGTTTTGTTACAGGTGAACAGAAACTCTTTACAATTGTCTTACTTTGTCATGAGTTAAGAGTAACCATTTACAAATCTTATTTAAGGTAAAAAAAAAAACTAATCCTTAAAACGAGCAATTTTTCGATTGCAACAATTGCACAACCATACAACTAGAATGTCCCCTATCTTTCTCACATCAATAAACAAAGACTTAAATATTATCCAGCTATCTATTATACCAAAATTTCTTCTTATAACTCAATTGTTGCCAGACAACCATCGGCTAGTTTATCGACTAGTAAAACCCCTATTAAGACAAAAAGCTCCCTCTTTAGTTAAATTTTTTGATAGATCATCAACTAGTTGGTGAATAGTGCTTTAGTCGATGAATAGTGTAATTGATGAGCAGTTTTTGAATAGTGAATAATTCAGCCTGGTTCAGCCAGATTCTGGCCGAACGGTGCGTTGCCGTTTGGGTCCATTGATGGGTAACCTCCTGCGATGGTTTCCGCGTAGGATCGCCTGCAAAACAAAGGAAGGCACGTCGGGGGTAAGGTCCCGATTAGCCCCTCCGACG
>JAOTBA010000006.1:31913134-31929642 GCA_025629845.1 Erythroxylum squamatum | reverse complement strand
TAATTAAGATATGAATGTGACTTGAAATGTGAATTGGAGTATGGAATATGGATTGAGAATTAAGGAAGTGCTTTAGGTATAGAATTGCGTTTGATTGTGATTGGATTCCGGACGGGAGGTCCGATGACTTTGAGTTTTGTTTTGGAATTATATAGAAGTGTGTTTTATTTGATTTGCAGATTTTTGGGATTTTGAAAATGCAGCCGTTATGCTGCCGAAATTTTTATGGCAAGAAATTAGAATAAGAATTAGAATAGGTTTTGTTAAAGATGAGATAAGATTTTGGTTAATGGATGAAATTTTGGGATATGTATGAATGTATAAGAAGATTTTTATGAATTGAGATTTGCATGAGGATGAATTTCCGAATAGGGAATTTATATTGTTTTGATTGTATAAGATTGTTTATAAATGAAAGGAAGGATAAGAAAAAGAAAAGGAAAAAAATATATCGATTTTCGGATTAGTCTTAGGGCTTCCAACGCGACACGCGACGTTTTCAAAAATATTCGTTACCCGGATGTCGGAAATTTGATTTAGTTCGATTGAACCTTCTGTTTGCTTTGATTCGTTTCGTCCGCCTTTTTGACATGATTCGATTCGCTGTTGATCTGATTAGATTCATATTCGATTCGATTAGTTTCGCTTCGCGATCCGTTCGCCTTTGATTTCGATTGACCGATCCGTTCCTTCGTTTTCGTTTTTTGCTTTCCGTTTTGTTTTCCGATTGGGGTCCGGTTTCGAGATCGGGTCCCAACACTTTCCTATTACGCCCCTGCAAGATGAAGTTGTGAGACGTGACGTTCATCTTGTTCCGAAAAAGCTCAAACTTGTGCCAAGATAACGGTTTGGTTAAGGCATCAGTAATCTGATCAAGTATCGATATGTGAGAAACTAGTAGATTTTTCTGTTGCACTTGTTCTTTGACTAAATGATAGTCTAAGGCAAGGTGTTTCATTCGGGAATGGAAAACCGGATTGGAGCACACATACGTAGCTCCCAAGTTGTCACTATAAATCTTTGGCGCATCCTATGATTGAATATATAGTTCTCGTAGTAGATCGCGAAGCCACATTACTTCTACAACAGTGTTGGCAAATGCTCGATATTCTGCTTCTGTGGATGACCAAGCTATTGTACGTTGTCATTTCAAGCTCCATGAAACAGGCCTTGGCAGTGTGACGAGGCTTGTCACAGAATTGGCAGATGACTTCTTGTTGCTCAGACATTCCAAGCATGACAAAAGGGCTCAAGGAGGTAACCTTAGGTACTAGTGTTCTGCATGATGTCAGACTGTGGTTGGGACGACCATAATGCTTATTGAAGCCTACACCCTGCTTGTTTAAGACGTGCACAGAAGGCATCTAGACAGCTTCTTCCGGCCTTGCATGCCATTCCAAAAAGCGCTCAAAATCAACAAGCTTTTCGTGTAGATCATCAGAGTAGATCAGAGTTTCTCGAGCACGAATCGAAGCGCAAACATTTTTTAAATCAGTGGATAAACCATTCAAAGTATAGATTACCAAATCCGTATCATCAATCGGTGAACTAACAATTGCAATTTCATCTGCAATTCCTTTAACTTCCTTCAAATATTCGGAGATGTTTCTACTACCCTTTTGAATACAGATCAGTCTCTCTTTGAGAGACATAAGTCTCGATTGAGACTTTCTAGCATATGTCTTAGCAAGGTGCTCCCAAGCCTGGTTAGACAAATGAACAAAACCAAGAAGTGTTGCGATATTTAGAGCAATGATGGTCATCAAGGCATGGAGAATGAACCGTTCTTATCAAATCCATAGATTAAGTTCCGGTCCTGTGGTGATTGGATAAGGGATTGTTCCATGAACATAACCTTTTAAATTATATCTGTTAAGATATATGTTATATATCTTATTATTTAATTTTGGCATTATTAGATAATTGGACCTATAAGATAATGTAGTTTCAAGATTTACATTGAATTTAATTGGGTGATGACAGTTGGACCATGGCTTGATGTGATAAAAAACAATTCTGATTTGACTCGGATTCAAATTAATGTGGTTGCTACACTTATGGTTGTGAAAGAATTCTACACAAAATGAAAGTCTATTATTATCACATTGGTGTTATATTACGTTGGTGAGAGTCATTGTGTACTGTTGTATGATGTGGATAAAAGATAAAGGAAATTTGTTTTGCGGGGTTTTTGGTGGATAGTAGAATAAGGGAATTTGTGTTGCGTGTGGGTCAAGGGCTTTTGGTGTATCCTGCGTGGGTGTCTTGCAATTAAATGTGCACTGGGCGTTAGAAGGTGAAGGGCATTAATTGGTTTAAGGCTGCAATGTATTGTGTGCATAAGGAAAGCGTTAATTGGTTTAAGGCTGCAGTGTATTGTGTGCGTAATGGACTCCTTATGTGATTGATCTCTCCACATTCAAGAGCTATATAAATATGGATTCAATGCAGCTTGTTTGTCATCAAATCAATGGACAGTAGTGAACGAGCATTCCATCTTGTTGCTACCATTCCTTTGATTAGTTGATTGATTTTAGATGAGGGCGTGAAATTTTTTTTGGTCTATAGCTTGGAGTGACTCATGACTAGATCTTTTGATTGCCTTAAGGTACTTCAAAATATTGCGTGATTCTGCCAATTTTTGTCAACAATTTTCAGATCCATTTCAGATGAGCGGAATTTATTGGGAAGTTGTTTTTCTATCTCAAGTGTATTTAGTTTTTGTTCTTAATTATTCTAATCACTTGAGTTATTCGTTTATTGTTCTTTTGTTAAAAAATTAATTGAAAAAATCCTCTGTCGAGGTTAGTATGAGATGATCGTACTATTGAGTATGAATTTTTTCACAGGAAGTGAGGTTGAGAGATAGTATCAAGGGTTGAGTGGTGTCGGCTCAGTAAAGCCTTGGGTAAATCTATTATACTTAGATGAAAGTTATTAAGCTGGGTGAGGGTCCCGCAGACGTAGGCAAGGTGTACCGAACTGCGTTACCAAATTTTCAGTGCTTTTTATTATTTCGTTTTTGATTGTTTTTGTTTTCGTTTATGCTAGAGACGTCCACGATAAAATTAAAAAATTTATGAAACTACTACCTCCTTTAGTTTTTCAACATCCGATTAGCAGTGCACTAACATGTACTCTCCAGGCAGGAAAGTCTGTACCAGTTAGTTTTGAATCAGATGAGAAACCTGTATTGAACATGATCAAGTTTTGAGGTAGAGTAGCTTCAGTATTGATAGCGAATGTAGCAGTAACGGCAGATTCATTATCTTAAGACATTGTTGAGGTTTCGTTGTTGAATATCGAGAGCGGAAGTGGCTCGGTTTAAAAAAATATGATGCCGTTGGGCTTGAAGCTCTGGTACCATAAAAGGATACTAAATTGCCAGATGAAAATCATGAGTGTATTCCGAGATGTACGTAAATATATATAAAGAGTTACAAGAGTTTGTTGTAACAAACTAAGTACTGGAATATCTATTAGCTAGGAGCTAACAATCTGAAAGATGTACATTGAATATTTCCTATGAAGATATACATTGACTATTTTCTATTATCGCCCTCGTATAGATTAAGCTTTTGTGCTTGAAAAAATAGTTAATAAATATAGATTAAGTTTTTCATTTTTTGCTCATAAAAAATACCCAACAAAAGGATAAATTGATTAAAAAGGACAAAAATATATGTATAACAAAATAACAAATGTCAAATTTTAATTTAATTAGTTTCTAATCTTTTAAAGTTTTTAATTAAGTAATTACAATATTGAATGATAAATTAAAAATTATTTTCGTTAATATTTTGTTGATATGACTAATAAAACAAGACTTAGATTTAAAGAAATTTTATGAGTTTTTATTTTTGTCATTATGATTTTTGAGCCTCCTGTAATAAATTTGTTAATTTTTTATATTGGAGATATAATTAATAACTTATTTAACCTGCAAAAATTATGTAATGAAGAGCACGTAATCTTTCTAAATATTAGTCTTTACATTATTTAGTAAAATATTAATAGAAATAACTTTTAAAATTGAATTTTTTAAATTTTTAATAGTTTGAACACTTAACTAAATTAAAAAATAAATATTAAAATTAGAAAAATCTAAAACAATTGAGACTTTACAACTTATTATCCCATAAAATAATGAAGGGGCCATTTGGGAAAAACAAGGAAAATTTTGTTACGATCTTATTGTTCAACATCGGTAATAAAAAAGACTAATGTGAGTTTTATAGGCTTATGATCTCTCTCCACTTTCAAGCTAACTTTTGAGGTTAGTTCTCTCATAAATTATATAATAATTGGTATAAGCCAACACTACTCCTTCAAATCTTTATGCCACGCCCACATTTGGTGACGCCGGCATTACAGTATTCGCCCGAGACTAAAAAAGGTCTAGCAGACAGCCAGCTTGCAAGTACATAGGTGGTGGTGACACCGGTATAGTAGTGTTCGCCCGAGACTAAAAATGGTCTAGCGCAAAGCCAACTCGCAAGTACGTATGTGGTAACGCTGGTATAACAGTATTCGTCTGGGATTAGAAAAGGTCTAGCGCACAGCTAGCTTGCTAGCGCCTAGGCTGGAAAGCATGATGGGATGTTACGGTCTAATTGTTTCATATCTGTAATAAAATAGACTAATTTGAAGTTTATAGGCTTATGAGCTCTCTCACCTTTAAAACTAGCTTTTGAGATTGATTCTCTTGTAAAATCTAAACAAATTTTGCTAGTATGTCTTTATAATTTTTTTTATTTTTTTGGATCTTTAGACCAAGGTATCTACCGACGGATCAGTGATTAATCTCATCACTGTTATAATTTTTTTAATAAGATAAAAATAAGACCACGCAATATTAAATTTTTTAAAATAAAACTTTTATTAGTTGTCGACGAACTCCGTGACGAGAAATATTGACAAATGTTACCGATATCATCATTTTATAAATTGCAAAGGGCGCTTTTCGTGGACCCTTTTTCATTGTTTTATATTTCTTCTATTGACTTGAAGAATACATAAATGGGATAAACATAATATATAAAAACAAACGTGGCCAAAAGTGAATCTAACGATGAACCGTTCAAAATATGAATGTGATGCTTTTCTTGTAGAAGCAGCCTACAATTAAGGATCAGTCTTTCTCTCTTTTTGACTTTGAGGATGAGCACGAAGAATATAAAACTATGACGAATACAAAATAATAGCCTAGCCATGATTCACTGCCATTCGTTGTTTCCAGTTTCTTATGCTCAGTTCACACTGTATCAATTTATTTGATTGAACTTATATTAGAAGACTTTTTGTTAATAGAACTTTTTTTTTGTATATTATATTTTTTAAATTTTTTTTTAAGAAATCAGTTGACTGTTATTTAAAAAGAAATTATTGAAAAGTATATAATAAACTGTTTGGAAACATAAAAATAAAAAACACTTTTAATTTTAATTATATTTTTTATAATAAAATTATTTATGCATATAAATATTATTTAAAGTATATTAAACAATATGTAAAGCATAATATATTAATTATTATATAATTTTTAACCATATGAAACATAAATAAAAATATGTCTAATCAAATCTTTTATATGGATTATAACATAAGTAAAACTAAAACAAAAATAAATATTAAAACATATAAAAAGTCAAATAATATTATATAAATCTCAAAATAAATATTCAAGTTGAGTACATAGTTAAATACATAATAAATTATGTATTTTATTGTAATAGAGAAGATAGGTTTGCAAGACAAAAGAGAAGATGAATTTGTGGGTATTGTGAGAATTATATGTAAAACATAAAGACAAAAGGGACTAAAAAATAGGTTCATCAATTGATCTGAAAAATCTACCTGAAAAAGTCATTTGAGAGGCTTTTTTGAGAAGCTTCAAATTTAAGTTTCTTAAAAGCTGTATTTTGGCTGCCAAAAAATCATACCTATTACAGTGTTTTTTTATTTTATAACCAAATACCCATTTTCTTAAAAAAAATTGTGGTGAAAAAAATACTTATTGACTTTTCAAAAGTCATCCAAACAGGCACTTCATCAATATATCAGTGATAAAAGAAAGTAAGAATTATTAGGAGTTCATTGGTAAGAAAAGAAGGATAATTTTCACTTAACTATTCATTGATATGAACCACATACATACATAAATGCACACACATATATATAATACTTTTGTATAAAGATAGGATTACAACAAATCAAGTTTAATTAAATTTAGATTTAATTAAAAGACTTCTTTAGAATTCAAATAAGTTCGAGTTCAAGTATGCTTATCTAAATTTAATTGAAATTGGATTAATTAAAAATTGCCTGATTCTTTGACATTTATGAGAAATTTCAATTTTTTAATTTGAGAATCAAATTTAACATTCTTTTCCTTTTCATAAACAGATGATACCACTTAGGAAAGCATAAGGGTCACTCCTTAGGAATTGTCGAGTTGGTAGAGTAAAGGAGCATGAGACCAAAAGGTCTTGTGTTTGATTCCCTATACTTATGCTCTCTCGATCGAGCTTGTCGTAAGAGTTTGCCTAGTACAGAATACTCGGTTGACCTGATTTGCAGACTATTGCCTTAATCCAGAGATTTATTCAGTACACATTCAAAGGATAATAATTGCGGGTTCTTCCATTAAAAAAAACACACACACACAAGGGTCGACTATAAAAAAACCTTATTTATAACAAATTTTCTAACAGGAAATTTGGAGAAGGTTGATTTATTTGGAATACACAAACTTACAAGAAGCAATCATAATAAAGCTCTAGCACGATTTGTTTTAGAGCGACGAATGTAACAACAAATGAGAGATACAATTATTTCTACAACAATACCCAATATGCATCTCGTTGATACTCAAAGTGTAAGGGAGTTCAATAATATATAATCTTACTCTTTTCCAAAAGAGATAGAATTGTACGATAGTTAAATAAATGATAGTTTTAAATTATATAATTTGAAATAAAAAGAGGTTAAACCACAAGCATTCGACCAAATTCAATACAATATTATTAATACTGCTTGCAAGTATACATTAACTATGAAAGAGGTTATAATACAATGACTCTGCATGACTGCTCAACCAAAAACACGAAGGCAAATCCAAATCAAGCATCCATTTCTTCTCGTGCCTGTGGATGACAAAATAATTTTATAAGGATATGCAGATTTTGATGCTTTGCAATATCTAATTGTGATCATATAGCTAATTAGTAATCAGTTCTTGAACAATTGGTTTAAGTTTGATCATACTTCTATGTAAGAAGTGAATTAGCTTACAAGACATGGCAGATGTGAGTCAGTGCATGCAGGGTTCTTGTCCTTAATGGTGTTAATGGAGTTTGATTCAACTTTACAGATACTGCAGCTCATCACAGAAGCAATGAGGTGAGCTTATCAATTCCACTTGGAGCTATACGAACACTAATACTCAAAAACCTGAAGATCTCAGAAGACATTAAGCTCTTACACTTCCTACAAGGAAAACCTGCAAGTTCCTACCAGAGAAGTCGGATAGAGATCAAGAGATGTAGGTTTTCAGATCCGACCATTTCTAGGTTTCAGATCAAATGATCAAGTTTCTGTTGCAGGCCAGCTAGATCAATGCAAGTCTGGTTAGCATTCTGCAAGAGATGAATTAAACAAATTAAGATCAATCAAACCTTTTTTTTTTTTGGCATTCATGAACATGGGATCTTGGTAAAATCCAAATCCTTTATCAAGAAACGAAATGAATTGATGAGTTTTATATATAATATACCTGACAATGAATTGTGTTATACATCCTTCCGTCTTTTCTTGTAGAAAAACAGCTAATAACATCAAGTCCCTCTTCAAAAATTGCTTCCAACAGCGATGACAGACGAAACCCTTCAGCCTCAGAGCCGACTTGTACCACAATCTCTGATCCGTCTAAGTTATGCCTGACGGTGACACGGTTCATCGGATTGTTACCGGTGGTCTCAATGAGTCCATGTTCAGCACTAGAGCTACTCGAACCAGCTGGTGCTGCTAACATCTTGAGCTTGTCCCTTTTGTAACTTAGTTGTTGGATGTTACTCCCGAGGTGCTTTATATATTCCGCCGCCGCTTGAATCTGGTCAGATGCTGAACGCTTTCCCTGCAACCCCCATCAACAAAACCCTAAAGCCATAATTACACGAAGAAGTATTGAGAGGATGCAATTTCATACAAGATTATTGTTGAAACCTAGCTGAAAAATAAGGTCACATAGTGAAATCAAGGAAGAGAGATGGTTGAAACAAATCTGTATCGTTCTTATTAACCTTGAGAGATGCAAGAGGAAGCAAGGATCGAAGTGATGCATGAAGGGTCGACATTTGCTGTCTTCTTTGACGTTCAATCTCCTTTCGAATGGCCTTCTTGTCTTCATTAGCTAGGTTTTGATCACCATTATTTGAAGTTGGTAATGTGGTATTATGAGGCTGATCACCTTCTTCCATGAAGCTGGTCGGGTTGCTTCCTCGGTGACCCGAGAAGATCAGATCCTCTTGAAGAACAAAATCTTGTAGGTAGGGATCAGAGGAGATTTGGGTCGGTAAGTTCATGATTATTTTGAAAGGGAAACATTAACTGAAGCAAATCAAAAACCCTTTGAAGCAGCTTTACACTGCAAAGGGTTTTTAGAAAAAGAAAGGGATACGGTTGGTGGAGACACTCTATGGTTGGCCTAAAATACCAAAGATTCGATCTCTGAAAATCTCTTCTATCTTCTTCATAGTTCACAGGATAAGAAAAAACGTGTCTCAAAACTAATACTTTCTCAGGTTTAGTGGTATTGCTTTTTAAGTTTACTGAAGAAATTGCGACGCATTCTGGTGGACCAATCATGTCGGTCACTGTTCATGGCTCATCTGGTTAAAGTTTTGAGTCTGGTCAGTGTAAATGTAAAGCAATAGCAATAAAATCACCATCCTCTTAAAGTTGTATAAACGGGAACAAAAATTTTCCTGCTAACCAAACAGCAAAAAATTAATATAAAAAGAAAAATTCTTAGACTAATTGGAAAAATACTTCTTCTAAATTCTAATATTGGATATTGTAATAATCAACAAATAATCTTAAATATGTGATCACCAACTAATTATATGACCATTATTAATTGATAATTTTTTATGAAAATGTCTTGTTATTAAATAAAAAAAATTGCTTATAAAAATAATAATTTTTACCATTGATAAAATGATGATTATTAATATTTACATGTTTTTTACTTTAAAACCCACAAGTTATCCAAATGATTCCAATATATGATCAGAAGACAATCTTTGCATTTGTTTTCTTGGAATTTGTTTTGATGCATGATTAAAAATTTAAATCGATTCGAGTAGTTTAATTATGAAAACTTTGAATCTGTTATTTTTAATTTTTAATTTTTAATTTTTCGGTTTAATTTACTTTAGTAATTACTGTTATTAAAAATCAATCAGTTTATTAATTAATACGTCAATTTTTGTAAACTTGACGTATTAATTAAAGACAGTTTTTGTCAATCTTATTTTAAATCTTTCGATTTTGTTCAATCTTTAATTAATTTTATAATATCTTGATGTTGATTAATTTTTTTAAACATTAGACCTCTTATTTTATCCGATTAACTTTCAGTTTAGCTTTTGAATCATTGACTTTAATACATTTTTCGAAGCTCCAATTATATGCATATGGCGTTTGTAAATTTGGGATGAAGAAGCTGTAGCAATGAATGTACAATTCTTTGTGGTCCTCTTGTATGTTAAAAACAGTACCAAAGATGCTGATCTCGCCAACCATATCCTTATATTTTATGGACTCCCTATGTATCTGGACAAGCTCTTTCTTGATTTATCTCTAATGAAATGCAAATCTCTGGATTCACTTAGCTGTATCGGATCTCTGCTCCTTCATATTCTCTTTCTACGTGTTGTGTTCTCTTTTTCACTTTTTTTTTTGGGTCTCATAATTTGCAATCTTCATCTTTCAATTATATATTTAGCTAAATTATTTAACAGATAAAAAATATAATTAAGTGACAAATTCGAATTAAATGTCGTATTTTGACTTTTAATTAATTATTATTTACCCCTTTGAGAGTTACGTATTATGAACTTATTTAAGTGCATTAAATCTTTTTTTGGTACCTTAAATAGGAAATTTTCTAGTTAGATTTTGGAGAACGAGATTCTCTGTTCTTGTTGAAAAGTACTATTTTATTTTATCCACATATTTATATAAGTAAGTTCTATATAAATATATGGATGAGATTTAATAAAAACTGATTAAAAACTGATTAAAAGAAATAAAGAATCTATTCCCGAGTTTTGAACATTTGGCTTTAATTAGTTAAAGAGGTAAAGTTGGTAGGATTGCAGTTTCTTTTATATATATTTATCTCCAAGCTAGTCTTCTTCTTCTTCCTTTCGTTTTTTCCCTTGTACGGTTATTCCCCAGGCCCGAGCTAAATGCTTGACACTTGTGAAAGTATTAATATGATAAGATGATAAAGCACTAAAACCTTACCTGCTTCTGTCAGTTGATGGTGTTGCTTGAGCCGTAATTGGAATATGGAAACTTTGAGATATGCCCATACCAACCTAATTATAATTGTAAATATAAATTATATATTTATATATAAATTATAAATTATTATAATAGAAATACATTGAAAGCGTCCTTGGAATCTTTTTTAGTGGGTCTTAATTGTTTATTATCATTGATATGAAACAAAGTTAACTATGAGTTGAGCTGTATCCTCAAAGTGGAGGAATAAGTTGTCCCTTTTCTTCTTTTTCCTCTTTCCCTTTTAAGGCTCCAATCACACTATTACCAGTAGTTTCTCGTGTCCAATTGATCTTGGTCCAGGAATTTGAACGTGGAGAGACTTTGACGTTTTGTTTTAGTTTTCGATCCCTGTGAAAAATGGTGATTACGAAAGCATCATGATCTCAAACTAATGACCTGTAAATTTGACAAAGGAAGCTACCTCATCACACTAACACTTATTACTAGATTTCATTAAAGTTTCATTCTATGTAGATTTATCTTTGTATAGATATATTAAATTTTGTGTTAAGAGTGATCATTTTTAATTAAATTTCTACGCAAGTAAAATACAAGTTTATCTTTTTAGGTTTTATAGTGTGCATTAAATAAATTTATAATTACATAATAATCACTCTGTTAATTATATATTTCAGTAAAGAAATTATCAATTTAAAATTAGATAATAAATTTGATGCAATTAAATTATTTTACTTACTCTATTAAATAAAATTTAATATAAAAATTGAATACTGAGTAATATGTAAATTTATCTTTGAGTAAATACATTAAAATTTAGTATTAGACCAATAATCTCCAGTACTAATTATGTATTTCACTAGTGACTGTTTGAATGAGCTTTTGGGAGGTTAATAAGTACTTTTTTTTATCACAAAAGCCTTTTTGAAGAAAAATCAGTATTTGACTGTAAAATAAAAAAGCACTTCTTTAATATATATGATTTTTTGGCAGCCAAAATATAGCTTTTTAAGAAGCTCAAATTTGGAGCTTTTAAAAAAACCTCTCAAATGACTTTTTGGTGATGTTGTCGCCTGCAACCAAATATAAAAGAAATCACTTCCGTTAAAACAAATTAATGTAGTAGCGATAAGCAGATATCGTTCCCACGAGGAATCTTTAACGATAAAGGTTAGCTAGTTTAAACAAAACAAATAACGAAAATAAAAGGGGGTTTTGTCACGGCAATTGTATAGAATCAAAGGGAAAAATCAGAAATCGAAATGAATAATTAAATCTGAAAATTCAATAGGAAAAATACCTTGGTTTCAGGTCACCGATGTTATCATGCTATTTTGGATCCTCAACATAAAATTGCAATTATTAATAAACATTCATTGGGGAAAAATCTCTCTTAAGTGTAATGACTAGAAACATGTATTCTAGCAATCTTATTAAACAATAACCTAGATACGATCGTAGGTAAATTGAATAATAGCATTAAGAATCAAGAACCAATGACAAGTGATAAACATGTACGACATGCAATCAATCAAGCGAATATCTTCTTAGAATTTTCCGACTCTAACGTAGAGAGGTTAATCCTAATTGCTACTTATGATTACCGAAACTGAACGTCATATTTCGTTAACCTAGCGGTTGAATCAATTAATCTCTAGTAGCGCTCCTAGAAACCAACAAATCCAATTAGAAAGAATAGATCTGAAGATATTCAATGTTTATTAACAACATAAAAAGTATCCAGAAAATCTCACCATAATAACATGTAACATGGATCCCTAAACCAAGATAAGAAAATTAACTACTCATACTTGAATTGAAATCAAAAGAAATAATAAAACAAATAGTCTCCATAACTAGTCTTTACTGAAAATAATGAAAATACCTAATTAACCTATGCAGAAACTTGACAGCGAGGTGAATTGAAAATACGGTAATCCAAGAACCTTAAATCCTATGATAGTCTACTTGAGAATCGCAGAAGGAATAACCATAAAAGCTAAATAAATCAATTTGCGGCAGCCAAGGAGAAGAGAATGCGATGATACTGTTGGAAGAATTCAGAACGTGGACAGAGGTAGAACAAAGGGTGCGGCAGCCTCCTCCAAAACAGAATATGCGATTGTACTGTTTAATAATACAGAAAAATAAGAAATCAAGATGCGGCTCCTAAGGAGAATACGATACCTAACCTAATCTACCCTAATCTACGATTATCCCCTTTTGCTAACCCTAAGCTCCATATATAGATGTGCGGCAATCAACATTGCTTCCTTTTCCAATTGAATCACTCCCTTTATCTTGATTAGATATTGTCCAGATTAAGTAGTCTTCCAATTTCGGTAGAAGATATCTTGAAAAGAAGTCCAGCAGATCTTGGGCGATTGTGTTCTAATTGGAAACAACTTCTGAAAAATCTGCAAATTTAGGATTCTAACCTTAGGCGTGGAATTTTCGGCTTTCTTTCCATCTTTTTCCTCTTTTTGATCCATTTCATCTTTTTGGTATTGAAAACTATCTGTGAACATTTAACAAGTAATTTCATCAATTTTTGAACACAAATTTCACAAATCAACCAAACTTAAGTCCAACATATATGCATTATAATTGACTTAACAAATTCCTATGTCTGCAAAGAACTTTCTGCATTCGTAATTTATGAACTCTCTCCCATTATCTGTTTGGACTCTGAGTACCTTTGCATCATATTGTTTTTCTATGGATTGGATGAATTGTGTTATGGTAGAATGTGTTCTATCTTTGTGTTTGAGTAAGAAAGTCCAAGTGGCTCTAGAGTAGTCATCTACGATGGTTAGGAAGAATTAAGATCCATCTGGGGTAGGTACCCTATAAGGTCCCCATAGATCTATGTGTAAGACTTCGAACGGTTTAGTGGTTTGTATTTTGTGTTTAGGGAAAGGTTTCCTAGGTTGTTTTGCCATAGGACAGATTTGACAATTGGATAAATCAAATTTAAAACCTTTGACTTCATTGATATGTTGCATCTTTTCCTTAGAAACATGCCCCAGTCTACTATGACAGGTATTAACAGAAACAGTAGCACTAAACACAAAATTTTGGTTTTGGTAAAAATCTAGGGAGGTTCCTCTCGAGGTTTCTGAAGGTATTAAGCTGTCCTTTGTCAGCTCATACAGCCCACTTCTGGCCCTGATAACTGCTAGAACATTGTTAGTCTGTAGGTCCTGCAAAAACAATTCATTAGATATGAAGATAGCTGCAATGTCATTTTATGTTGTGAGTTTGTGCACAGAGAGCAGATTCTTGAAAAAGTTAGGGATATGTAGGACTTCATCAAATGTAATTTTGTCTCCAATAGAGGCCTCACATACGTATTTCACTTGTTGCTTTGTGCCATCTGGCAGTGTTACTGGTTCATACAAGTTGTTTGGTTCATATTTATTGCAAAAAACAAGGTCTGTGACCATGTGTGACGAAGCTCCTAAATCAACGATCCACATGCATTCATTTTCTGCATTATGACCATTATTGTAACTCATGCTATTACCTGCAAAATTCGCAAGTCCACCGAACTTTACCTCACCCATAGCCTTTCCTTTAATAGCCTTTGATATCTCCTGTTGAATGATGGTGGCCAAGCCTTGTGAGATTTGTCCATTTTTTTCATTTTGCTCATTGAGTTCGTGTTGTGTGTCTGCAAGACTATCAGTAGTTGCAACTAGGTTTGCTTTGCTCTTCTCGCCGGTTAACTCTTTGTACCAATCAGGCACACCATGAATCTTAAAACAGGTTTCGATGGCATATCCTGATTTCTCACACTTTTCACAATACTTGTCTTCCTTCTTGGTGAATGTCTTTCTTGTGTTTCTTCCACCTTTCTTGGTGTTGAAGTTGGTTTGTCTTGCCATCATAGCCACATTTAGGTTACTGTCGTGGTTGGAATTTACTGCCTCTTGCCTCTCCACTGTTTGCATCATAACAAAAGCTCTATTGACCATGGGTAATGGTTCTATTAGCATGACTTGGTTGACCACATGTTCATAATCCTCATTTAAGCACATCAGAAACTGTACCAATCTATGTGTGTTTTCCTTGGTAGTAATAGCCTTGGCTGCATCACAAGTGCATGTAGGTATAAGGCTTAGGCTAGCTAAATCATCCCATAGTTTCTTTAGTTTTGTGTAATAAGCATAAATGGGGAGATTACCTTGTTTAAAGGAACTAATTTCTCTTTCTATTTGATACAGCAACAGCCCATTGGCCTCACCGAATCTCTCTCTCAACTCTTCCCAGAGTTTTTTGGCTGTGGAGAATGACAAGAAGGCATCACTTAACTCCTTAACCATGGAGTTGAGGATCCATAACTTCACCATAGAATCTGCACGTTTCCATCTAGCAAGGAGTACTTTGTCCTCCATAGGTTGTACGCATTTTTCATCTATGAAGGAGAGCTTATCTTTAGCACATAAAGCTATCATCATGGACTTGCTCCAGGTTAGGTAATTATTGCCATTGAATAGTGTAGTGACTAGAATAGCTCTAGGGTTTTCTGTGTTTGTGATGAAGTATGTCTCTAGGTCAGGATTTTGTGTGGGATTACTGGCTTCACTGTCGACTGCCATGTTAGACATTTTGGGAGTGGGTTAGTGTGGATCAGACCTTAGGCTCTGATACCATGAAGAGGATGTAAAGGTAAATGAAGAAATAAGTATTTCATCACAATTTCGATGTGTACAAGGGGAAACTCTTATACTAAAACTTGACTCACGCTATTGGCTAGGGTCACTACCTTCTAGAAGCATTGTAACAGAAAAGGACACTAAGACAGCTAAGAAATATCTATACAAAAAGAACAGAAAGGAAATGAATGGAAAAATAGATCTGATACGCGTGCGTTATTCTGTGTAGCCCACGCGTATATCTCAACCAGTCTCATAGCCCATGACCCGAAATTATCTTCTGTCATTTAACAGTCACCAAATGCTCACTATCGTGAAATTGAATGTATGCTTCCTTATAATTAGCAATGCGAGCACCAAGTGTAGCCAGCTATGAAGCTCCTATTACCAAGTCATTCCCAGATACAACAAGGACATAAGCAGTGAAGGAGACTGCATAACCATTAATTCGAACTGGTAACGCTCTTATAATACCCTCAGCTACTAAGAGTTGGCCATTTCCAACCATCACTTTGACCCCGCGAGCTAATTTAATGGGAAGTCGTAGATGTCGAGCCACTCTGGGTTGTATAAAATTATTTAAGCTTCCCCTATCCAATAACACCCATACCTGGGTACTGTTAATTGCCCCTAAAAACTGAATAGTGGTTCCTCCTAATGTACCATTCATCATGTGAAGGGATAAATGACGATGAGTTAACTCACCTTCATTTTGATTTGCTTCTTCCAATACTGTGTCCACCGTTTGTTCATCTCGAGGTTCCTCTACATCGATCAGAAACATCATTAATTGCGTATTCGGGCACCTGTGATCCCTACGGTACTTCTCATCATATGTAAAGCACAGACCCTTGTCTCTTCTTAGCTGCATCTTGGTTGGAGTAATACGGCAAATGGGAGTTAGCTGCGTTGTGGGTGTTGATAATATAAGAGGGAGAATTGCAGAAGCAGTTGATGGAGGCAGGCGCATTGGGAAAATGGAATTGATCATGCGAGGAACAGTCTTAGGAAGTGCAGTAAGATTTTTGGGTCTAGCTGAGCCGAAATAATTCCCAAAGCTGCTTCTTTCATCATAGAGTTTAGCAAGCCCAACAGCTCAAATCAAACTGGAAGGCTCCTATGCAATGACATCACTTTTAATCGGCTCCTTCAACCCACTTATAAAGCAGTCCAATAATATATTGTTGGTAAGATTTGTAGATTTTTTTTTTTTGAAACGAGAAGATCTCACTCATGGATTAAGGATAATGAGAGCGGAGAACTGTCGGAATAGTTCCCCAAATACACAAAGGTGAAAACTGAATGGATGCCCGAGCAAGA
>JAOTBA010000006.1:31847821-31861920 GCA_025629845.1 Erythroxylum squamatum | reverse complement strand
TTTTTTACAAACATATGGAGATAGCCCCAATAAACATATGAAGGGCAAATTATTTTCATTTTTATTGAAGGTAAAAATGGTATTACATTATCTTTCCTTCCCATTAATGCAACAAACCAAACAATATTATTGGTATTAATATAGAAACTCAAGTTACAAACCAAACATCATTTTTTATTTTTCATACCCATCTTTATCCCCTTCTACTATTATATCCATATCGATAATCAACCTCATGCTCAAACCAAACGATTTGTTAAATAATGAAACTATCAAATCTATCCCTAAGATTTTTATTAGGTAGATAACTTGCTTTTGACCTAGGTTTACCATTAGATTGTCGGGCTCGAGCTTCTCTTGACTTGAGTCCAACCCAAAAAATTATATATCAAACGAGATTGAAAGTTCAAATTAAGCAAAATTATATTGTTTTGAAAATAATATTAAATTAAAATTTTTAAAAGAAAACAATTAGGTCAAAATAAGATCATTTTAATAAGCATAATCGGGGTTTGAATTAGGGAATCCGATTTAAATTCAACTCAAATCAAAAAAATAAAAAGAAATTTTGACCCTAACCTAAAATCTAATAATAACGAATCTATTAATTTCAGGTTAAACTAGGTTGGATCTAAATGTCAATCTTTTTCTTTTTTTTTTGGTTTCCTATAAGATGCTATAGGATGGTCCTAACTATAGGAAGACATTTTTAACCTATTCACACTCAGACTAATCCTTGTTCAAGCTGAGTAGGTCTCTTGCGGGAGGTAAAATTCTGATCCCAAATTTTAAGCGGCTGCATACATAAGAACAGTTTAAACTTGCGACCTCACTAAAACCAAAAGAACTCCTTAGCAATTCTCTCGAGTGAACGTCAATCCTTATTTTAGCCAAACATAAAATGACTTTTAGGTAACTTGTTTCCTAGGCTCAATTCGATTGGACTTGCTCCTGTGTTTGGTATTATGTTCTCTTTTTTTGCCCCCTTGCTCTCTTTATTGTCCCCGGTGAGTAGAAAATTAGATGCAAGCTTCTTCTAGGTTCCACTGTCGGCACAACCAAACATTGGGCTTGGTAACGTCTCAAGCTGGACCAGGCTCGTTCAAGCCTAATCCAGCCCAAAAATTTCTACCCTAACTAAGGCCCAATTGGATATGTCAAATCCTTTGTTCCGGTTACTCTGTTTCGTTAAATTTTATCTATATATTTATATGGAATTCACATAAATGTATGGATGAGATTTAACAGAACATGATAGGAGCATCATAACCGAAACAAAATATTTGATCTTCCAACTTGGAACTCATTAGACCTAAGACACATGGCTCGAGATCGAGTTTAATTTGGCCTAATTTTTTTATTTTTAATGAAATAAAAATATTTTACATGTCATTTTCTTAAAAATTTTAAACTTTCAATTTTAATTTTTTTATTTATAGTTAAAAGATAGAAAACGATATCAACTTGTTTAAAATAATGTCATTTTTTATAAAATTTTTAAGTTTCCAACTAAAATTCCATTAAGTCGAGCCAAGTTTATTCTTTTAAGTTAGAAAAAGGCTCAAACTTAATTGTCATGCATGCCTACTCAAAGTGAATTAGTTGAGCCAGCAACCACACCTTTCTCGACAATTCAGACACTGGAAACAGTTCCTCTTTTCTTGGTGAAGTTCAATCTTTTGTCGTGAGTTAGTTTCTTCTAGTAGACCTTTGACCTTTCGATGTTAACTTCCTTCCACCGATTTATCATAGAAGGAGAGGAAAAGAGTGTCGTGTTTGATTGTATGTGTTGAATGTTATGGTTTTTGCTAAGGTCATGAAAAGTCTTTGGATAAAAAGTTGAAATCCGTGGTCGAGATTTTTCTAAATTAATTTATTATTTCAGTCTTCTAATTTTTTAATATTTAATCTAACAGTTTAATGGATTTGCCGACTTATCAATCCACAACCGTCAATTATAAGGTATACTATTTTTACAAAAATTGAAAGTTAACTGATAAAAATATTATTAATAAAAATAAATTAAAATAATAAATTAATCAGAATTAAAGATATAATAAAATAAAAGACATAAATAATAATAATAATAAATACATAAAAATAAACAAACAAATATATATATAAATAATAAAAAAGAGATAAGTAATAGGTAAAAAATACATACACAAAAAAGAGATAAGTAAATAAATAAATAAATTACCGACTTTATTATATATTATAATTATATATTTTAAATAATTTATTTAACAATTAAATGTTTTAGGTAAATTATTTAATAAGGCAATAATTCAAAACCAAGTAATAAATTCTATCTAATTAGTATTATTAAACTTAGCATGTTTTCATTCATTCACGCTTACAAAATATCTCAAGCAAGTTAATTTTAAATCATACTCCGTATTTATTAAAAATCAATGGGGTAATGTCAAAAAAAAAAAATCAATGGGGCAAGAACAATTTTAAATAAAATAATATTTAATAATTAAAAAGTAATAAAAAATTTAATTAAATTTTATTTAAAAGATATAATTTTAATTTTCCAACTTATCAAATTTTAGAGTGTTCGAACCAACTAGCAATCCAGCCCGACCTTAGGCTTGGACCAACTTGACTCGGTTCGAAGTTAATAGGATAGATATTTTTGAGTCGACCAGACTCGGGCTAAGACTGTTCAGATCCGATTGTGAGTAACAAGGTGGCTTGGACCAACTTGACTCGGTTGGAAATTAATGGGCTAGAAATTTATGAGCCAACTAGACTCGGGTTAGGACTGTTCAGACCTAATCGAGAGTAACAAAATTACATCATTTTATTAAAAAATTACTTTTATTTTTTAAGAAATTGATAAATCGGAACGGCGGCGAGGGGATTTATAATTCTGCGCCAAAAAGATAGGAATATCAAATCTTATATTATGAGGTCCAAACTTATCGGGTTGAGTAGGTTGAACTGAAGACTTTAGAACTTCCATTTTCTTTTATATTAAGTAAGTAGTTAAGTACTGAAAAAGAAAAGAACAAGTTTATGATACATAGGTACGCTTCCTAGTCCCAATGTTTCATTGGTATCTCCGAAGCAGGACATCGAGAGGTCAGTAATCTCAGATTTTCAGCCTCCAAAATTCCAAATTTCTAAAACCACCAAAACAAAATCCAATCTTGTTTGCTTTGTCTCTTCCTCTACGAAGCTCTGGCGGGTCAACCCATGACCCAAACCCAATCAGAAGACCCTGAACCGTCCCGAAAGCCCACCGGAGCCACCGGAATGAGACTGGTTGTGCCTCTTCAAGGCGTGGTTCAAGGCAGAGGAGGTCTCATACTGGGAACTCTAATCCCATGTACTCTTTTCTACTTTCTTCAGCTTTACCTCAAACGGCACCGTTCTCGTCCTAAAACATCGTCAAACCCTCCGTCGCCCTCAGCGTCGTCGTCTAATTTGACGACGCTTCCCAGAACGTCTTCCCGGTCCAATTTACTGAACCAACCGGTTCGGGTCTCCAACCGAGCTTTGACCATTGCGAAACCGAATGATTGTCCGTATTATATTGGGTTTGATAAGGTTTTGGCGGACCCGTATGATAGGATTGAAAATCCAAATGGGGTTGTTCAGCTTGGATTGTCTGAGAACAGAGTGAGTGAGAGTGGCTTCGGCCTTCGTGTTTTCTAATGTTGTTTTACCGTCTCTGTCTGTGTCTGAATCAATTTTGTGTTGTTTTCTTTGTTGGTTTCAGTTGTGTTTTGATTTGATTGAGAAATGGATGTCGGAGAATCTAATGGGTAGCAGTGGTCGTCATTTTAGTATCAACGGGATCGCGCCGTACCAGCGGCACGATGGATTGATGGAGCTCAAAGTGGTAAGCATTTTCGAAACTGGGTTATTGGTTCTGACTTCAAAATTCAATCTTTGTTGTTAAAGATTTCTTGGTTTTAATCATGTTTATGCATGTTCACTTCATTTGTACTGCTACTGCTATTTTGGTGTTAAGTTACTTAATTTGACAATTGGCCAACTAGCTAATATGGTTGCTTTGAAAGAACTGGACTTACAATTGAATCTGCTCTTACTATGGCTGTTGCAAATAGCATGGACAATGAACTTTCTATGAGATTGTAATGGCTTCTCAAATTTGCAGGCTATGGCAAGTTTCATGTCACAGGTTATGGGAAGAGCAGTATCATTTGACCCTACAAAGATAGTGTTAACTACTGGTGCGACTCCTGCGATAGAGATATTGTGTTTTTGCTTGGCAGACCCTGGAAACGCATTTCTTATTCCTACACCTTATTATCCAGGGTAATTTTTAGTTGCGTCACAAATCTAGGCTTTTTTTAAGCAGATAGAATCAATAGTTGTTCACTTTCCATTTGCGTGCCTCTACTTGAAGCTTATGGAGAAAATGTTATGCAGTTTTGATAGGGATATCAGGTGGCGAACTGGAGTGGAACTTGTGCCTGTTCACTGCCGTAGCACTGACAACTTCATTTTAAGTGTCACTGCTCTAGATCAAGCATATACTCATGCAAAAAAACGAGGCCTAAAAGTTCGTGGACTTCTGTTCTCCAATCCCGCAAATCCTGTTGGCAATATGTTACCGCGAGACACACTCATTGATATATTGGACTTTGCCCAGGACAAGAACATACACATTATCTCTGATGAAATATATGCAGGTTCTGTCTATGGTGCAGATGAGAAGTTTGTGAGCATTGCAGAGGTTCTCGAGGCAGAAGAGTTCGACAAAAGCATGGTTCACATCATATATGGGCTATCGAAGGACCTCTCTATTCCGGGATTTAGAGTTGGACTTATCTATTCCTACAATGAAAGTGTTTTGGCTGCTTCTAAAAAGTTGTGTAGATTTTCTTGCATTTCTGCCCCAAGCCAAAGGTTACTGATTCCAATGCTTTCCGATACAAAATTCATTCAGGAGTATATGGAAACAAACAGAAGGAGGATATATGAAATACATCATTTATTTGTTGAGAGTTTCAAGGATTTAGGAATCAGGTGCGCCGAGAGCAGCGCTGGCTTTTATTGTTGGGCTGATATGAGTAAGTTGATCCCCTCTTACAGTGAGAAAGGGGAGCTTGAGTTATGGGATAAACTATTGAACATTGCTAAGATTAACGTAACTCCTGGTTCAGCCTGTCACTGCATAGAACCAGGATGGTTTAGGTGTTGTTTTACTAGTTTAACTCAAGAAGATATTCCCGTGGTGATGGAACGGATCAGCCGAGTAGTAGAAGCTTGTAAATCTCACAGTTGAAATATTAAAATTTTGGAGATTCAAAACCTTTTCCTTGATTACTTGTGGCATTGCTCTTTGAAATTTACTCTTCCAATAATTTTTTCTCGAGATGTACTGAAGTCCTAGAGGTTTGAATTATACATCCTGAGTTCGCCCAGAATATGAAACTCGTGTAAATTAAAGTAGATTGCATCGCGGTGTACAAGAAGTGGGAAGTACACAAAGCCACTGTAATACTAATCCATAGAAGCGACCTATATTAGGTCCAATCTTGCTCGGCTTCTCTTCCAGTGAAATCCTTCTGTAATTTTGAAGCTACTTCCAATGATGCAGCATCCAAAAACTTCCTTCTTGATAAATTCCTGATGAATTGCAACCAGGAAACAGAAGTTAATTTTTAGAATCTCCTCAGACATGGCAGATATTTAAAAGAAGGATTCTTAAATTTTCTGTTCATGGCAGCAGTTGCCGAGAGGAAGAACATAAATGTTGGAAAAGAAGAAAGAACTAGAAATTTTACCATTGAAAGATTGTGCTTTCTCCTGTGAGCAGCCTTCCTTTGGCAACTCCTCCTTCTGCTCATCATGATCAATTCTCCAAGTGTTGGTGGTCTCCTTATCATGACACTCGCACCAGTTTCATGACTGAAATCTCTACCATTTACCTCTGGTGGAGTAACAGAACCCTTTTTGGTTTGCGCAAACTTCTCAAGAAAACCAGAATGAGGTGGAATCATTGGAAATAGGCACTCCAAGAAAGAATCACCCACAAGGCTTGAGATGCCAGTTGCATAGCTACTAGTGCTGCTACCACTTTCTGAAGCTGGTGATGATGGGTTCTCCAACTGGTTGTTCAGACCTTCCAGGGAGATGTCTACTTGCATTGGAGTTGCACTAATCATGTTTGACGAAGCAAGACGATTTTCCGCTGCTGAGGATGATGAGCTTGTTGAATCATCTTCAAAACTCAACCATGCAAGATCCATGCCCAACATTTCATGTTCTCCATAGCCGTTGCCCTCACTTCCAGCTCCTGGAATACGAACCAGAGGTGACGACAAAGAAGTGAGCTTCAATGGTGAGGTTTCTGTTGCTGGTTTCAACACAGGCGAGAAGCAGGGCAAAGGCTTTCCGGGTTTTTCTTCCCAGTTGAAGGGAATTGAGGCAACGAGCTTGACCGGAGGTGGTACAACAACTGGGGCAGTTGAAGCAACCTCAGGTTTCCAATCCTTTTTGGGTATTCCAGGTTTTTCTTCCCAGAGAAATGGAATTGATGGAGGTTGCCTCACTCTGACGTGCTTCTTGTTAGAGAGTTCTACCCCTTCCTTTTCATCCTCCATATTGGAATAACAAAGCTTCTGTTCGTGCAATTTGAACTATCCATCATCTCTTGAAACATATATGTACAGGACCACACTAGTGGGGTAGGAAGTTCACCATGTAAGCTTGCCACTCCAACTCCACCATCTCCTTCCGTATCTTGGAAGATTAGGCTTACCTGCAATGTTGAACAACGGAACAGCATTTTTTAATCAGTCAAAAAGGTGCCTGCACTGAGCAGTTATATCCAATCCAGCCATCCACAACCACTTCAAAGAAACTTGAATCAATCTATTAGTCGTTGAGGGATGGCAAATCGAATTCGGTAAAATGACTCTGTTCTGATCTCAACCCGAGTCCAATAGAATCAGGCCTGAGCAACAAAAAACTAAACATCAAACTAGGTCGAGCCCGCGACCGCCCATTTCATCCTTGACAGCGATATCGAATATTAAACAGCTTTCACCCAACCCACATTTTGCATTCAACTCTTCAAAGTCGAAACTCATTTTTTTTATTTGAAAATTTCAATTTGTACATAAACTCATCTTTATGTTAAAACACTTTGAAGCACAACTATCAACACTTATACATTAAAAGAAAATGGAGCATGCAAGTAATGTAGAAACTGATGTTTTAACAATCCGACTAAAAGTTAAATAAGATAAAATATTTAAAGAATTTAAAATATTACTAAAAAAGATTGTTCTTATTTATCGAAAAATTTAAACTTTAATTTACTACAACAAAGCAGAAATTAGCAACAGAAAATTACCGACGGAAAATAGATCGCCGCAAATTATCAAAGGAAAATTAATTTCTATCGGTAACATTGACGGGAAAATTTTCTTTTAGCGGCGACGGACTTTAGCGACGGTATAAAATGCTCATCAGTAAAGAAAGCGGGAATTGTTGGTGGATTAAACAACTTTTGAGTTTATCGATGAAATTTCCGTTAGTAAATTTCGTCTGTAAATTTTCAAGATAAACGTCGTTGTCTGCTTCGGCTTTAGCGTGTTAAAGTAAAAGAAAATGACGTCATTTTCTTTTACATTAAACTCACCCGACCTCCCCTCCTGTGTCTTCTTCTTCCTTCTTCCTGCTGCGTCTCCTCTTGTGCGTTTTTCTTCTCTCCGGTTTCTCTGTCGTGGACTCCTCTTTTGCTCGTCGGCGTTGTCTCCTCCAGCCATTATCATCATATCCTTCGGTGGAGGTATTTTTGCAACCACTGTCATATGTTTTTTTGTATATTTGATAAAAGTTAATTTAGGTATTTGATTACTTTTACTTATTTGTGTATTTTGTGATTGGAAAATAACTTTAAAATATAAATGTTAGTGATAGAAGGGACAAGATGTGATTTTGATTGTGATATGAGGATGAATTTATGATAAATGTAAGGTGCTTGATGAAATATTAGAAAATAAGACTTTTAAATAAAAATTAATTGATTTAAAAAAATTGATTATTTTACAAAAATTGAACGATTATTGGAATCAAAAAGTTAAAAAATCGAAACAAAAAATTAACTAGTTCAAATCTTTTATGATTAAAACCGTTTAATTTCTTTAATCATGGGTAAAAATTAGAAGGTTGGAATGAGAACGGAGTATAGGTTGGGTTCAAGCCTTCTGTACCTATTATTTGGAGCATTAGAAGCATAGAGCATGTAAAAGACACACTACTAAGGGCCCTCCCAAAGTCAAGCTAACTGTACTCCAAAGTTGAAATTTGATTAACTTAAATTTGAATTTATTAATTAAATTAAGTCGAAACTAGATTCGATAAAGTTAAATTTGCAAATTTATTAATTGAATCGAGTCAGAACTCAGAACAATACCTTCCACGCATCCTCAAAACACCACTAAAGCTATGTGAGCTGTAAGTCAAATGGAAACTAATAAACAAGGGGTAAAGTTAACATATATATGACTACAGTTGGTATCCAATGTGGGATTTTTACTATATTCCATATTGGTTGGTTGAAGACTACGTTCAAAACCAAACAAAATCCAAGTAATCCTTAAGTTAGCTTTTAAGTAATCGTTTCACCACAATAGCTTTTAAGTTATGAGAGGTCACTAATAAAGCTCACTTGAAACTTGAAACTTACACATGGTCAGAAATATATTTGTACTGCGTAACAATGCAGTGTCTTCTTGGCCTTCGTTTCTTGAAGGTTATTCTCTTCTTCCATCATGAAACACAAGTGATCACAAAAGATTCCACTAAGCTAAGAGATGATTCGCAAATCGCATAAAACCTATTCGGAGGAGGACCCATCTGCTCTATTCCCACCTATCTGCTCTATTCCCACCTTTTTAAGTTTTAACAGCTTCCATGTGTAAGCTAGTTCCTGACATCATATCAGAAATAGTACTTGGTTGGCAAGTGGCAACTAATAAGATTCAGTTCACAGCCAACCAGATGAACTTTGAAGTTAGATTCTTGATCTAATTATGTAATGAAAAAATTCACTAATTGATCTTACATCATGGGAATATTTTCACATGACTGCAAATTATGATCCGAGAAAAAAACAGACATTGTGCTCAAAATCATCATCTCATGTACATACTTTGTATTATATTGGATCATATACAGATCAGGAGTGGAAGGAAAACAAAACCCTTCATAGATCTGAAGTAATTCAAGTGGTAATGATCTGTTCAGTTTAAGATCAACCATGGTAAACTTTCCAAAATCCAGTACTAAATCCAAGAAAATTGGAGGAGGAGAAGAAAAGGAACACCGTGTTCAAGCTGCTAATGCACGACGCCGTGGAAGTTGGCACATTCGAACAAAGCTTTTGCAGTCATCTCCCTTTCGAACCTCCAAATGTAGTTCAAACCCACCAGAAGCTCTGTAATTGCAGCTTCAGTCTTCTCTTTGTTGGCGAAGAACAATGTCTGCAATAAAAGAACATTGGTTTTTGGGACCAAATTCTGCTGCTGCTCAAAGTTTCTTTCACTTTGCCATTTGATCATGTTGTGTGCCAAAGGTGATAACCAATTAAGTATTCTTCCCAAAGCATCTGACCACTCTCCGGCAAGAACCGGGTCACTCGCTGAAAATCCTACTCCTTTCAATCTAGCTCTTAACATAGATCTTATACTGCTCGGTAACATTGCATAAAGATCGTCTCTTGCTTCAACTCCAACTAGTTGTGGTGATTTTATCATTTTCTCCATAACCAGAATCAAGTTGGCGTAGTGTAGGGCTAAAGCTGCTGCTCCAAGCGTCGTTGGTGGTGGGTTTAACAGCTTACAATTTGACTCGAAGAACCCGTAAATGGAGTCTTTGGTACCTTCAAGTTTGGCGCTCTTCAATGGTCCTGAAACGAAAGTACAAGTACTAGGATTGTCTGTTGGATGAACGGTTGCTGAAGCTGAGAGACTACGAGGTAGAGAAGTTGGATAACCATGTCCTATCCCATAAACTAGCTTGATTCTTGCAAGAACAGTGAATATAGATTTAGCAAGCAACGAAACAACTGCATCGAAGCTTCGATTCCAAAGTGATTTCTCTTTTAAGCTCTTAACCTCCTGTTTCTGCCAGAATATCTTCTGCTGGAGATCCATAATCTTTTGTTCTTTTGTTGTGGACTCGTGCTCGCTACCCTGTAAAGCTTTTCTTAAAGAACTCTCCAACACAGACAGCTCCTCCATTTCTTTGTAGAGAGTAGCTGTACTAGTGACGAACCTGTCCATTTTCTTGTTCTGAGCTTCCATGTCTTTGCAACTCAGAACCCACCGATTGCTATCGTGACCAGAGTCCGCGAACTCATCGAACAACCTCTCGAAACGACGGAGATTCAGGTCCTGACAACGTTTACTCAGTCCAGAGACAGATTTAGCCAAGAGCCGTAGAATCTCAGCCATTTCTGCACAGGCAAGGCCGAGAAGGAACGACTCATCGTTGGACACAATCTTACGGACTCCTTCAAGAGAGATTGATTCATTCCGTAAACGGACAACGTTCTTGTCTGACAGAGACTGCCACAGATGGAAGAGCTTCGACATGAGACTCGCCACCTCGAAGGCCAAAACTCCAACAGTACATTTCTTGGATGATCTTGGTATAGGTGTAGAGGTGACAACTGAATCAAAACCATGGGAAATTCTAGATTTCACTTTGATAAGCCAGGTCTCAAGGGCCATGAATATACGTAACAAAGATCAGAAGCTGTAATTAGACCTTGGAAACAAGAAGAAACAGAAAGTTGGATGCGGTGAGATACGTTATCCTAGGGTTGATATGAATGATTCTCTGGGGAACAAATGTTCATGGGAGAGGATAAATAATTGACATGCATCAGTAGCAGACAGATAAGGATAAAGAAGATGAGAGCTTGAAGCTTTGCAGGTAAACTCGTGGGCTGTTTAGACTTTAGAGACAATTACAAGTAGGAATTGTGAAGTATAGTGAGCTTGATACTAAGTTATAGAAGCAGAAAAAAGAGAAAAAGCAAAAAAAAAAAAAAAAAAGACAACAACCAGTAAACACAATCACATATGTACATAGAAGACAGAGTCCAGATAGAAAACTGAGACACCCACATGCAGTGACGGTGCGTGGCAGATGTTTTCGCTTGGAAGGAGATTTGTCTTTTATGGCATGAAAGGTCCAAGAGGATACAGATGCGCGTCATGTATCTGAAGCTACTGTTTCAAAACTTATCCTGTTTACTGACAGTAAGTGGTTGGATTCTATGAACAACAACATGTTTCGTTTTCAACAGGAGTCAGTAAAAAGCAAAACCTTTTTTCTTTGTAGTGTGTTTGGGCGCCTAGAAACACTTTTCTCTTCTTAGATGCTGTTTCTTTCCACAATGAGGGAAAAAGGGACCATATCATTATTAGCCTCTTCTTCTTTTCCAAGTTCTTTAAGATTGAAAATTTTATCATCTTTAATTTGTGCCTTAAATGTCTTTGTTTCTAGTGAATGATTAGTATTCAATCAAGGGAAATAACAATTTAATTAATTAATCACTTTGTAATTATATTTTATAAAAAAATATGAAAATTTTGTAAATAGGTAAAATAAAAGATTTAAGGTTTAAATGATTATTAGACTATTATAAAACTAGTTAAATATCGAATAAAATTAAAGAATTTAAAATATAATTAAAAGAGGTTGTCCTTATCTATAGAAGAATTTGAAGTTTAATTGAAAAATGTATTATTCTGTATAAAAACTTATTAATTAATAAAGATCGACAAATTAATTAATAAATTGATAGTTTTTTAAATCAATAATTATTAAGTAAATTGAACAGAAAATTTGAAAATCGAACTAAAAAGTTAGATAGTTCAAGATTTTTACAGTTGAACCGACCGAACTAGTTGAATTTTTTTCATCATTTTTAACAAGTGTTTAACCTTATGAAAAATTTTTAATTTACTAACTAATTGCTTAAATTTTGTATAAATATGGTCAAAATGTTATTCGTACTAATATAATATATTCTACTAAATGGACGTAAATATTCATTTATTATTTTATATCAATAAAATTAACATTTTGATATGATTTATATTAATTTTAAAAGATTAATTACCAAATTAATTTTTTTAAAAAATTAGTCCTAAATTAATAAAAAATAAAAAATTAGCTAGAGAGGCAATTTGTAGATATCTTTTATTTACATATATATATGGACAGGTGCAATATCATTGTCAAAGGACACTTAATTACGTTCTTCTGGTGATAATATTGTCAATATATTGATTGTCGTGTATGAGAAATTTGGTAAATAGAATATGCTTACAGTTCAGACGTCACACTTTCTTGTCCCATTGATAGGCTTAAACCCTACTCCTTTGAACATTGAATAAGAAGAAAGTTGCTTAAGGGAAAAAAGAAGAGTATAGTTAATTTAATCCAATTTTTTGTTATTTATTATCAATTATTACTTATTAGTCCACAATTTGTGAATAGAGAATGATTTTTATATCGAAAACAACTTTTTTGCTGATTAGAAATATGACTGCGTATATTAAACTTTGTTAAATCCCGTGTTTAGTTAATTTTTATTGGATTGTTTCAATTAACTAATCCCTATTCTGTTTTATTAAATCTCATCTATATTTTTACATAAATTTTAGGTTAAAATTGAATAAAACAAGGGAATTTGGTGCCCGGATGTGTTACAAGAAAAGAGAGGGTTGACTAATGAAGACATGAGGTAGAACATCACTTCATTGATAAGTGTGATTCAAGGATTAATAAAAAAGATCTTCATAATATTTTTGGATTTTGAAGAATGAAGAAAATCCACTTGCTCTAATTCACATGGCTATTGGGAGGACAGTGGTCTTATTTTTAATTGCCCGCTCATAGATTTAGATTAGACAAAACGATAACTTTAGGTCCTTTTAATGAGTAGACTTATAGAACTAAACTGATTTGATGTTTAATTATTTTAAATAAAAGAGTTTTGATTAGAAGAGTTATTTCTCAGCTCTGATTAAAAAAACGTTATTTTATATTTTTAATTTTAAAATTTTATTTTAAAAAATTAACATTGACTTATTGTCATCTTAATATTTTAAGCAAAACGATAACTTTAGGTCCCTTTAATGAGTCGACTTATAGAACTAAATTGATTTGAGGCTTAATTATTTTAAAGAAGAGAGTTTTGCTTAGAAGAGTTAAGTCTCGGTTCTAATTAAAAAAATATTATTATGTTTAAATTTATTTTAAAAAATTAACAGGACTGATCTATTGTCATCTCTATATGGTTAGGTGTTAGATCGACCGTCATATTCTTTTTTATTCTTGGATTATTTAAAATATGTCTAAAAAATTTAGAATAACTTGAGTACAACAAATTCCAAAGTTTTGTAATAAATATAATTAGTGTTTATAGACAATTTTACATTTTAAAAATTGTATTAGGGTATAATATTTATTAAATATACATAATAAATATTATGTATTTATTTTATTAGCTAATGGAAAAAAGGGTTACCAAAACCAGTATTATGATTATCCCACTTAAAATGATTCTATAATTGTAAAGCGAGAAGAGGGGTCTCGTGATTTTTACTTTGATGGTTGATATTAACAAGTAGTTCTTTTTACATCCTTTGTCTTCCCTTTGCCTACTTGTGGAACAGCATTGTAACGATATTCTTGAAGACTTGTCGGGTGGTCTTGAATAGGCAGCTATCGTACATTTCCATATCTTCGATAAACGTGCACTGAAATTATTTTCCCTATACCTCTCGTTCTCTACCTTTCACACACATAATTGTTCGATCTTGTCTATTTTCATCCCAAAACTCCACTCTTCCTATGCATTACTTTACTCCTTTCACTTTTGCACAACTATAAAGTGTTTTTTTTCAGAAAAGAAGAAGAACTATACTGTATAGAAAATTTCTTCTCAATATTCTTTATGTTTTAAAAACTAAACCAATTCAGTAAATTTAATAACAAAAATTTTGACCCGTGGTTCAGCCGGATTCTGGCCGAACGGTGCGTTGCCGTTTGGGTCCATTGATGGGTAACCTCCTGTGATGGTTTCC
>JAOTBA010000006.1:31831587-31843803 GCA_025629845.1 Erythroxylum squamatum | reverse complement strand
AGTAGTAGTAGTAGTAGTAGTAGTAGTAGTAGTAGTAGTAGTAGTAGTAGTAGTAGTAGTAGTAGTAGTAGTAGTATTAGTATTGTTGTTGTTGTTGTTATTATTATTATTATTATTTGTTCTATGTTTTTTATTAGAGTTATAAACTTAATTTTTGTAGAATTAAATATCTAAAATCTAAATTCTTGTAAGAATATTCAACGAAGTACTAAAATATATAATATTCATACTCTTACAATTTTTTTTAAAGTCACGTCCTTATAAGTTATTTTACATATAAACAGCTAATATTAAACAGCTAATTTTACCAAACATCAAATGACAAATAGCTAATGCAATCCGCTGGCTAAATCAGCTAATAAAATCAGCTATCAGCTAACAGCTAATGCAATCAAAGGATTGCCAAACAAGGCCTATATTTTATTATTATTTTTAACTAGTTATAGTAATGATACGACCTTGTTTGGCAATCAGCTGATTGCATTAGCTCTTAGAAGATAGCTGATTATATCAGCTGATTCGGATTATATTATATGTTTATTAGTGATATTTAATAAAATTAACTGTTTAGTATTAGCTGTTTATGTGTAAAATGACTTATGAAGACATGATTTTTAAAAAAATTATAAGCGTATGAATATTATATATTTTAGTATTTCGTTAAATATTCTTATAAGAATTTAGATTTTAGAGAAGTCATGTTCACCTGTACTGTTTCATCATCTATGAAAAATTTATGCAACTCTTTCTATTTTCATTTTCGTTTAAAGTCAACATTTTATTTCAAACTTATATCTGCATAAAACAATTATAAGAAAAACAATGTTCCTAAAATGTAGGTATCTAAGAACCTCAATTAAAAGGCACAATTGACTTTTGATAGTTAAAATTTTGACTGACTGGTAGAGCGTTTTCATCAATCAACCAAAATTTTAACTATCAAAAGTCAGTTGTACCTTTTAATTGAGGTTCTTAGATACCTACGTTTAGGATAAGAGTGTTTTCGTTTTTGATTGTTTATCTTAAATCAGCCATCGAATCTGCTACTCTTCAAATAACTTTCGTAACTATTTAAAGAGTCAAATAGCTGAAAACAACCGATCAGCTAACAAAATAGCTGATTGGTGGTCTGCCAAACAAAGCCACATTATGAACATCTTATCACTTGATTTGATATTTAAACTACAAATTTTACGTTAAGCAAAATCGATAAAAATGAAAATATATTTTATTTCAAATTAATTAGAGTTATGATGTAATTATTTAATTTTTAAATATCTATTTTTTATATATCTTTGAGATATGTTATGAGCATCTAAATTATGATCATGGGTTTATCAAATTTTTTTGGGAATGGATAATTTAAAAACTATAGTTATTTTTTGTCAATAATATAGAATAATTAATTATTTTGAATGGGGAGATATTTTTATCAATAATCTAGACAATACTAGTAGCTTTTTTATGACATGATCCTATCAAAAATAGGGTTTGGAACGTGGGTTACAGTACATAATGTCTAATAAAGAAACACTTTGACTTGAAAAGGTTAAGAAAGGATAATAGTCATCAAAACCCTAACAGACCATGCGGTGTCACCCTCTCTGTATATCTAAACCTATGGATGGCTATGTAGGCACGCTGGACACCTCTTTTGTTGCCACACACCACCATCGACATACATGAACATTCACTCTTCCAAGCCACAAATCATAGGGTTTGTTTCCATGGTCAGAAGAACAGAAACAGACCCCAAAGTGATGATCCATCGATCAGTGCGTGTGCAAAATTCCATATAATGCTGTGTGATGCAATCATCCACATAAGTGTGTACGTGATGACTCCACTATCTATCTTTTCATAACACGAGTCTCCCACTTTTCCTTACAAGATTAGATAATGCACTCGTAGGACCATCCCTAAGTCACGTTCAAGTCCAAACTTCGTGCACTTAGTCCATTATAATGAATGGTAGGTTTTAAGGATTTAGTATAAATGGTGAAGTTAATTCCTTAAAAGGAAATTTGATTTGAGATTACAATTTTAAATTGTAATAAAGAGTTACATTTCACTTTAATTTAATGATAAAAACGGATCAAAACTTGCAAATATTATTTAAATCGATTATATTACTTAATTCTAAATTACTATTGGTTAAATTTTTATTTAGTTACATAATTTATGATTTTATAACAAATGATAACCATTAAGAATTTGTTCTAAAGATTACAATTTTAAATTATAATAAATAAATCATAATTTAAGAATAAAGGCATATTAATTTTCAATTACCATTTATTAAATAATTTATTTAAAATATGTAATTTATTAATTATTTTATATAATCAATAATTTATTATTATGTATTTTAAATTATTTTCATAAATTCTATTGATATAAGTTTTTAATCATATGATTTCTTATATGATTGGATTTTCTATACATATCTCATCAACTTGTCCTTATGTATTCTTTTTTATTCTTGTCGGTCATTTGGAAATAACTTTTCTACTAATTAAGAATATGGTTGCGTACTACAGAAACTCTTAAAATCTTACATGTGAGCGAAATTTATACTAAGTGTTATTTTTGTTATAATCGGTATGTAACCCACAATCACTATCTTAAACCCTAGCTCAATACATGTGAACAACATGCCCACAATCACTATCTTAAACCCTAGCTCAATACATGTCAACAACATGATATCGTCCAACATTTAAGTTTATTCTTCATCCACCCCATCATTGACTTCTGATTAAATTTAATAGATTATAAAGTATAGTTATGGACTGGGAAGTGATTTAATGATTTATTGTGATTAATGTTTGTGAAAGTCAAAGAAATAATTGCTGAAATTCTTTTAGGTCTTTCGGTGGTGCATGCTCTTGATGACATTTTTACGATTTGGGAACATGTTGGTGTTGGTATGTGTGGCCAATTTAGACTTAAGCCACTATCTTCTAAATTTATACGTTGAATTTCTCTCTTTGTTCCTGTTCAATTTGTCTGTTTAATTGATACCTACTCGTGCACATTGACCTTACGAAGCCAACCGTCCATGTACAAAGTTATACTTGATTGATAATGAGTTGTTCCAACTTATTTTCCCCTCTTTTTTTTCAAAATGATGCATAGTTGACCAACATAATGATGCAAAAATTTATTTGGTTAAAGGAATTTCTTTAATTTAAATTGATTATTTTCGAAATAGTTATAAATTTTATACAAGAACAACAACATTTTAGTAAAAATTCAGTCGAATGCAAGATTGGGGAAAGTTTATAAGTATGCAACATTATCCTAAATTGGTAAAAAGGCTATTTTAGACAGACCCACATGAAAACTAAAAAATAAAAATACATATTCAAACAATAAAGCAACAATAATAAAAGATACGAGAAAATAAATAATACAATAAATATAAAACAAGGTAATAAATAAAAATAAAAGACAAAATAAATAAATACATACATAAACAAGAAAGAAACTAGCTAAATAAATTAGACAAATTATTATAAAATATTTAAATTAAGTAAAAAATGTTTATAAGTTTTATGCATTTGAAAAATGTTTCAAAAGAAGGAAACCCTCCATATTTTTATGTGGGATTTAGCAAAAAAAGAATTAGAGTGTTTAAATAAATATATTCAAATAATTACTCGATTTGGAAAATATTTTTTATAAACTTTTATGAGAATTGAATATTTAAATAATTTAATATGAGATTTTTTATAATTTTTTCTTAGAATTGAATGTTTAAATAATTGAATATTTAGAGTATTTAAATAATTGAATATGAGAAACCAATGAATTGAAAGTTTTTATTAAATAATTTAACAAATGGAATTTTGATATTTTTGGAAAAGCAAGGAATTGAAGCTGACTTTACCTAACTGATGGAACATGACGAACTCACTTTAGGCAAAAACGTGATGTTCAAGGACATCTCAACCATTGCCATACATGGCCCCCACCGCCATGGAAGGCTTTGGTTTGGTCCCATGAGAAGACTTTCAAATTCAAGCGAGGGAACAAAAGGAGAATTTTGAGACTCTCTTCTCTCTTCTTGCATTGATACGTGGAGAAGAACAAACTTAAGTTGCATATTACCAACATCCCACTACTAAGTGCCTTTTGAAATTAATTAGGGTAAAGGAAAAAAATGTTAAAACATTGTTTACCAAAATCTAGTCTCTCTATTAATTAGAGTTAAAATTACGTATTATTAAACTTCCTTATATTAGCGAAATTTTTACTGAGATATTATTGTTATTGTTGTTTACCAACATCACACTGTAAAATGCTTTTAAAAATTAAGTCGGGATAAAGCAGAATTTGATAAATTTTAAATTAAATGAAAAACATAAACCTTTGTTTACCAACATCTCATTACAAGGGATCAGGTCTCCTGTTTCAGTTATGGTGCTCCTATCATATTCTATTAAATCTTATCATTCCACATAAATATATGGATGAAATTTAATGAAATATGATTAGAACAGAGTAGCTGAAACAGAGGATTTGATATGTCAATACAAAATCCCTTTTGAAATTAAAAGGGATAAATGAAAAAAAATGTTAAAATTTAAAATTAAATTAAACATTTTTAAAAAGTTTCATTTGGTTTATAAATTACACATGATAAAGAACCATGGCCTCGCATTCATCATAAATGAAGGGGAAATGTTCATCTTTAAGGAGACACTCCTTTGAAGAAGACGGTCCCAATAAACAAATTTAACCCAACACTTTAGAAATATTATAGAAATGCTAAGATAGAGAGAAGGAGACATCAATGAAGCAATGCCCACGTGTGTCATTATAGTTGTACGTTCATGGTAGACCAAATCATTGTATCACAGCCACGTGCATTAGGCCCAGGCCATCTTTTTTAATTTATTTATATAAATATTTGGGTTAAAATATAATGAAAATCATGTGATATTATATTTTTTGAATATAATATTGTAATTCTTAATTTTGAATATAATATTGTTTCTAAAGAAAAAAAAATCTCTTTTCAATTTTAAAATGTTAACACTCTATTTTAGAAAGAAAAAATGAAATACTATAAAATGTAGTAAAAACCAATGATTAAAAAACTCAACCGATTTAGCCGGATCAGTTAAAAAAACTTTGAACCATTTAAATTTTAAGTTCGATTTTTAAATGTTAGATATATTTTAATATCTCTTGTTCTTAAAAAAATATCAGTTTATTAATTAATTAATCAATTTTATAAATTAATAAGTTTTTATAAATTAAATTAAATTAATTAATTTTTATTTAACAATATCTTTTTTCAATTAAACTTCAAATTCTTCGATTAAAAAAGATAGCCTCTTTCAATAATATGTTAAATTATTTAACATATTTTTTGATGGTTTAATACTGGTTAAATCTTTTAAATCTTAAATATTTTATGATATCGGTTTAACCTTCAGTCCGGTTCATAAATTATTGATAACAAACTAAAAAATCTAAATTATGGGTGTACTTGCATTATACATCATTTATCTTAATATTATCTTTTGTTCAATCTTTAACAGATTTTTTGATGGTTTTATACCAATTGAACCTTTTAAACCTTAAATATTTTATCATACCGATTTAACCTTCAGTCCGGTTCATAAAATATTGATAAAAAACTAAAAACATCTAAATTATGGGTGTACTTACATTATACATAATTTATTTTTTTGCATTTTATCTAAATTTTTATTGAAATATTATTTTTCAACTCAATACTTCATCCTAAAAACGGAATTGGGCCATTAAATTAATATTGAGAAATTAAGGAATTTCTTAGCTACTATCATATATATATATATATATATATAAAATGGAGAATCTACTCATCCTATGATCCTCTTCTTTTGATTACTAAATAATCGTACAAAGCAATAACTTGTTCAGTATGATCATAACGTTATTCCTATGTACTTAATCCATAATTCAAGATTGGACGACCCCATTTGATGAGAATTTGCATTATGTCACAATTTTCACTAATTATGCTACGAGATTTTATAGGAAGTGAGTGATTAATTTATAATTTAATTAATTTTGAATTAATAATTTCTTTAAATTTTAATTGAAATTGCAAGTCACGAGTAATAAATAATCTTCCATAAATATTAAATACGGCTTTAACATGAAATTTAAATTTATTTCATAAGAAAAAGGGAATTAAGATAAAAATTTAAAAGTATATAAGAAATTATTAAATAAAATAAGTTATTTTCAATACAAAGGTCATACCTCAATGGGAGCATGATAAATCTATAGCTTGCAGTTAGTGGGCCAAATCTCCATGTTACATTCCCCATCCTTAGGTTTGTTAATTGGTTGGGTTGGGCTCGGGCTTATTATATTTCAGTTTGGGCTTGATCCGAATCTTGAACTTGTTGGAGACTCTCAACTTGTGCCCTAACTTAATTAAACTTGATCGGTTTGAATATCGATTAATTTTTATTTAAAATTTAAAAATGACTCAAAACAATATTTTTTACTTAAATTTTTTTTAAAATTAGTCTAATTAAAACTTCGGTTAACTCAAGTGAACCTCTTAACTTCAAAGAACGATAAATCCAATAGGCCCATACCTCTAATGAAATGTGTATTTTTCAAATCATGTCGGCCCGGCCCATAAGCTAAGTAGTTCATATATCAAAATTAAATATATGGTAAAGATTAAAATAATTAAATATATTTCATAAATTTAAAAATATTTATTTATAAAATATATTAAATAAAAATTAATTAATTTATTTTAATTTATGAAAATCAGTAATACAATCAGTTTTATAGAAAAAAAAAAAAAGAGAGCACATGCTCTGCATTTGATTTTTACTAATTAATAACGGTGTTTCATTTTATTCTTCCAGGTTGGCGATGGAGATTCGATCTTGAGCGACATTGGTTCACGACTGGAAGCAAGATTTAAGTTTCGATTACTGGGTCGTTCTGGTGTTTTTCAAATAGGGGAGTCTATTGACCAGTAACACCAGCTTGACTTGTTCAGGTTCATGTTTCTCATGTTTCATATTTCTATATATACATATAAGATTGAAATTGGAAGCCATGAAAATGGCTTCTCCTAAAGCTTCTCTTTCTTATTTGATGGTCTCTTTGGGAGGCCTTGCTTTATTCTTAGTTCTTGCTTCTTTGCTTCTCGTCCCATACCCGATAGCTACAACAATTTATACTTATTTGGATGATACTGTTAACTCCAACAAGTTGGTTTTGACCACAGGTAATGGGGATCAAACCTTAATTGAAGGCCACCAAGAAATTAATGTAGATGTGACCCCAGGTAATTCTCTGTCTGTGTCTAACTTGGAAACACCTGTTAGCTCCAGTGGTGTAAATGGTACTGCTGATGTTACTGATAAGAATTTACAATCTCTGATAAATCTACAAGTTGCTGCCAATGATACCAGAAAAGAGAACAAGGAGAAGGCTTGGACCAATTCAGTTCCTTCCACTGATGTAAAGCGTACCTTACCTTCTGGTATTGCTGATAGAAAGTCAGATGTCAGTAGCCGAGCAACTAGTCCTCGAACTAAACCAACTATACCTGCTGTGAACGGCGATGAAATCAAGACCATTTCAGATGATTCAGGTACTTGTCTTTTGGTATTTGTTTATCTCATAGGTTTTAGTAATGTTTACTTAACAGGGAGTTCGCTTATTTAGAAATATACCTGTTGGTATACTCTTGGATTCTCTTGTTGTCCTGATCTCTTTATCTATTAACATTATGGTTTGGTTTCTGACTTGAAATGTAGGCTGTGATCTGTACCATGGAAGCTGGTTTTATGATCCATCGGGACCGCTTTATACAAACACTACATGCCCTATCATAACTCAGACACATAACTGCCAAGGAAATGGGAGACCTGATGAAGAATACGAATATTGGCGATGGAAACCATCTCGATGTGATCTTCCGCGATTTGATGCAAAGAAATTTCTGGAGCTGATGAGGGGGAAGACACTTGCTTTTATTGGAGACTCTCTTGCTCGAAATCAGATGGAATCTATGTTATGCATTCTCTGGCAGGCAAGTGTGAAGCATTACATCCTAATCTACTGATACTTTCTTCTGTAAACAGCCCCAGGATCTGTTCATCATTAGCGAACTTGAATATCCCTTTTGGCACAAGATTTATACTTTTGATGTTCCATTTCTGATTTGCCCTTATAGTCTTGATTCCTTTGGTTTCCTTTTCCTTCCAAACAAACATGACAGGCTCATTCCTCATGAATAATCTTATTTTTGTGTTGCATTGAGTCTTTCTGATTTCGTGAGGATGTATTGGCACATTATAGTTGGATATGTTACTAAGATTAATCGCCTTATTTTCAGGTAGAAGTCCCAAAAACTCGTGCCAACCGAATCTTGCAACGGTATTACTTCAATTCAACATCCACTATGATAGTTCGAATATGGTCATCTTGGATTGTTCATCAAACATCAGAACGATTTGAATTTGCTCCAGAGGGTATCGTCAAGCTTCATTTGGATACTCCGGATAAGAATGTTAAGAAGTTCTTCCCAAACTTTGATGTGATTGTTCTCTCTTCAGGCCACTGGTTCACCAGGCAGTCAGTGTACATCTTGAACAATGAAACCGTAGGAGGACAGTTGTGGTGGCCAAAGGAATCTCCTCCTATGAAGGTTAACAACATCAAAGCACTTGAGATATCTGTTGAGACAATTCTCACATCCCTTGTCACCCATCCAAATTACACCGGTCTTACCATTCTACGCTCCTATTCACCTGCTTATTATGAAACCGGGGCCTGGAACTTTGGTGGATCATGCACTGGAAAGGTTAAGCCTCTTGTCCCTGGTGAACTGGTTGAAAATAACATCACAAGTGTAAAGCACCAGAAGCAGATAACAGGTTTTGATCGTGCAATTAAGAAGAAAACAAACAAATCAAAGCTGAAGTTGATGGATATAACTGAAGCCTTCAGTTATCGCCATGACGGTCATCCAGGTCCATACACGAAACGCGGTCCTGATGGAAGGCCTTCATCACTGGATTGCCTGCACTGGTGCCTGCCAGGTCCAGTTGATACCGGGAATGAACTTTTACTTGAAATTATACAGAGGGAAATTTGTGACCGCAAATACCAAGTAGCATAGATATCATTACACGAAAAGTTGATCATTAAAATGATATTTGAGACGATAAAAGCAATTGATATAAGAGATTCTTTTTTCAAATTTACCTATTTTTACTCTTATATTGAGAATTGCAATAAATATATTAGTAGTGGCGGGGTAAATCGATTTAAATAAAAAAATTATTTTATTAAATATAATTAAAATTAAATACAATTAAAATAATATTTTTAATTTATTACAAATTTAATTTAATGATATTCAAATAAAAATATAATTGAAATAATATTACCATAATCTTTTATAATTTTATTCATATTAGTAGAATAATTTTTTTTGGACCTAATCTCGGAGATGCAACGAAAAATTTTATATTTTAATTTAGAATTTCAAATTTTATAATAATAACGATACTCAGTAAACACAACATAGGTAGGAGGAATTTCAGATTTTAATTTTTACATAATTAAATTTAATTGAATCAAATAAAATTTAAAAACTCTCGTGTTATTAATATTCAATTAATTAATGTGTGATATTCGGAATGTGTTTATTGTTTTTTTTAATCAAAAATTTAAAAATATTAAAAAAAAATTAAAATTAGCTATTTAAATGTGTATCATTTTGTATGTGTTATCTTCTTCGAAGAATCTTTTTATTTTTCGCCGCCGTTTAGTATTAGGTAAGACTCGACTGAATCAATTTTCTTGTTCTTGTTTCTATGTTAATAAATAGATGGATGATCTCGGAAATAGGGTGGTATATAGAAACGGAAACAGCCACCCTCTACCCGACCTCCACCTCCAAGATCGTTGATGTCTGATGTCTCTGGTGATATAGACTTTAGAAACTCCTTTCCTACACTGATGTACACTCACCTCCACATGTGTGTTTCATGTTTTTATCTGAATTCTGTTCATCAATTGATTGTAATTTTTTTCTAGTTCTTAATAATTAAACATTAAACACATAAATTATATATGAATCATGAATCGTAATTATAAATAATTCATTTGTGTTTATACAGATCTTGAATATAATAACCACGTAGATAAAGCAAAATAAATCACTTATTTTGAGCGAAATTCATCGTGATATCATAATGTAAAGAAGAAAACTTTTATCAATTACGAGCTGGCTTCTCTCTCCTAATCTTTTTTTTGTACGATAGCTTAATAGATAGCTCAATATTTACTTTTTCTATATTTGTGTTTTGTTTGTAGTTGATTAAGGTAAAAAGAAAACTAATTTATATATATTTGTTCACGTTAAATCTGGTATATTTATCAAGTATTAAATTAACACTTAAAATTTAATATATTATTAAATTAAGAAAATTTTAATCCAAGTTTAACATGAGGTCATAAAAAATCTGGATATGATGACCCTGTTCGTACTTCTCTCGGTCTTCAAATTCCTTCCTTTGTTGGTCAGGCAACACTGAATCCCGAGCATAGCATATTTTAAAGCTCTTACGACATCTAAACTGCTAGTGAGTCAAGGAAAGGTTGACTTCCTGTAATACTTTGGATTCGGACAACTAAAGCTGAAATGTCGGAGGAAACCAGATCCTAGTACCCTACCTTGACTGGTTCGTTACGCGCGCGTCTCGCATCTCTATATATATATACAAAAGAACATACATTCTGCATTTGGTTTTACTAATTAATAATGGCGTTTCATTTTATTCTTCCAGATTGGCGATGGAGATTGGCTCTTCAGCGACGTTGGTTCACAACTGGAAGCAAGATTAAGTTTTGATTACTGGGTCGTTCTCAGAAGTGGGGTTTTTCAAACAGGGGAATCTATTGACCAGTAACACCAACTTGATTTGTTCAGGTTCATGTTCCTCATGTTTCATATTTCTATATGCTGATATACATATATATATACATATAAGATTGAATTTGGAAGCCATGAAAATGGCTTCTCCTAAAGCTTTTCTTTCTTATTTGATGGTCTTTGGGATGCCTTGCTTTATTCTTAGTTCTTGCTTCTTTGCTTCTCGTCCCATACCCGATAGATACCACAATTCATACTTATTTTTACGATACTGTTAATTCCAACAATTTGGTTTTGACCACAGGTCATCGGGATCAAACCTTCATTGAAGGCCACCAAGAAATTAATGTACGTGTGGCCCCTTATAAATCTCTGCCTGGGTCTAACTTGGAAACACCTAGAAGCTCCAGTGGTGTAACTGGTACTGCTGATGTTACTGATAAGAATTCGCAATCTGTGATAAATCTACAAGTTGCAGCTAATGATACCAGAAAAGAGAACAAGGAGAAGGTTCAGACCAATTCAGTACCTTACCTGGTGATTCTGGTATTGCTGATAGAAAATCAGATGACAGTAACCGAGCTACTAGTTCTCAAACTAAGTCAACTATAGCTGTAATCGGCGATGCAACCAAGACCATTTCAGATGATTCAGGTATTGTCTTTTGATATTTGCGTATCTCATAGGTTTTAATAATGTTTACTTAACAAGGAGTTTGCTTATTTAGAAATATACCTGTTGGTATACTCTTGGATTCTCTAGTTGTCCTGATCTCTTCTTCTATTAACATTATGGTTTGGTTTCTGACTTGAAAAGTAGGCTGTGATATGTATCGCGGAAGTTGGTTTTATGATCCAGTGGGACCGATGTATACAAACAAGACATGCCTATCATAACCCAGAAACAAAACTGCCAAGGAAATGGGAGACCTGAAGGAGAATACGAGTATTGGCGATGGAAAGTGGAAACCATCTCGATGTGATCTTCCTCGATTTGATGCAAAGAAATTTCTGGAGCTGATGAGGGGGAAGACACTTGCTTTTATTGGAGAATCTCTTGCCCGAAGCCAGATGGAATCTATGTTATGATTTCTCTGGCAGGCAAGTGTGAAGCATTAAATCCTAATCTACTGATACTTTACTTCTGTCAACAGCCCTTGGATCTGATCATTAATGAACTTGCATATCCCTTTTGGCACAAGATTTATACATTTGATGTCCATTTCTGATTTGCTCTTATAGTCTTGATTCCTTTGGTTTCCTTTTGCTTCCAAACAAACATGACAGGTTCATTCC
>JAOTBA010000006.1:31810449-31831487 GCA_025629845.1 Erythroxylum squamatum | reverse complement strand
TTTTCAAAAATCATATCTCTCGATCCCGAACTCGGAATTTGACAAATTTGGTGTCAATAGAAAGATCAAAGGAAGCTATCCAACTTCCCTGAAGGCCAGAAAAATCAATTTGGCCTCTCAGGAAGTCTAAAATCCACTCGAAGATTCTGTCCTTATTAATTTTCCCTAAACAACTCCCACATTTTAATCGATCATAACTCCTAGTCCCGATATCGAAAAAAATTGCATACTTTACATCAATGGAAAGATAACAACATTATCTATAACTTTCATGTAGACCCCTTACTCCAATTTAGACTAAATCCATACGACGAGTGGCCTCGAAGCATAGGACACACAAATCTATACTTAATAGCATTTTCAAAACAAAGCAAAAGAACCTTATCTTCGGGAAATCATATCTCTCAATCCCGACATCGAAAAATAGCATACTTTATGGCCACAGAAAGCTCTCGACAGAGGCTACAAGTTTCATGAAGATCATTATCTCAAATTGGGCCTAAATCAAAAAGTCAACTTTTACTCCAAAAAGTCAAATATTTCTTAATTCTCTAAATTTTCATATTTTCACTCTTTATTTCTTAATTTTCACTTCATTTAAAAGAACTCATCCACTTGAACTTTCATAACCCATCAAATCTCCACAATTATCAAGAAACATCGAAAACCCATAATGCTTTTCTCATAATTTCCATAAAGCATAATATGGATGCATATATAAAAACACTTATTTTATATCTGTTCTTATTTCTAAATTCCACTGAAAGATCGGGGTCCAACAGGTAATTTTGGATAACCTAATGTAATTTCAATAATAGTCTTCTTATCACCACCCATATCACTACCCTCAGCCATTTAAATCAGTCTCAAATGATAATATCAATCAAACAAAGGAGGAAAAGAAGAAGCCAACCTCAACGCAAAAAACTGAAACAAATTCAGAGACACTCACACCAAGAAAGAGAGCGGCGAAGGATTGTTAACCCACACCAATACAAATCAGCAGTACCTGGAAGAAACTGACAGGATATTTAGACAGGGACGGAGGAGGTGACATTAGAGGAAGAAATTGGTTTGGCAAACGACAGCTAATTCGCCCTCACGCGTCGGTGCGTGGGAAGGACGTCTGGGAATGTGGCAGTGCGTGTCAGTCACATGCTGGAAATCCAACAATCGGATTTGAAAGGATGGCCTATCAACACCCATAGAGCCTTATGAAGGAGGAGGTGAGAAAAAAATTTCTCTCAAAACGTGTTACCCACAAATAATGCACTGTCTCAATATAGAGCAAAAAATGAGAAAAAAAAAACTTTCAAGAATGAAACCCAAAAACTTGGCAAGGCTCTGATACCATGAGAAAGCAGAGAAAATGAGAAGAATGATTTTTTTATATTCTATTAGAATGATACAAATATTTATACAACAGTACATAGGCTAAACTAGGAAAGTAATTCCTATGATTATGCTAAAATTCCTATGAATATGTTATTTACATTAGCTGTATAATCCTTATGAATATGATTCAGTTTGTAACAACTATTTACAGCTGCTATATTTCTGTAACAAATTTCTTACTACTGCCATTGTCTAACAAAAATGTATTTTATTGTGGTTCTTGATGTCATTTTCTTTTCGATACTTGTTACAGAAATAAAATTGGGTAACAAATATTGATTTTCTTCTTGTTGTTTCAGTCCATTTCTCATGTTTATGTTTATCCTTTTTCTCAGATTCATTCTCCTGGCCAATCATGGCGATGGCAACTTTAACTGCAATAGTTGCCAGTCAAGCTACGATCTCAGCCACTTTTTCAATTGTCAAACAATGCTATACATTAGGATGTTTTCCACGTATCAAAGTTGTCCGCAAATCAAATTGGAGCAAACGCCAGATATTTATCCCTGAAATAAATTGGATCCTTATGATTCTTTGTTTGTTGGTTACAGTAGGTTCTCAAGACACTAATCATATAGGAAATGCTTACGGTTAGTCTTCTCTACTTCTACACATATTTAGTAACGTGAAGTCTTTCCGTAATTGGTGAATCCAGATTATGATTGTAATATTAAAATCTGATAATACATGAGAAGCTTAATTTGATTGATCAGGACATCTTGAGTCCAATGTTTGAAATTTTGGTGGCCATTGTTTGATGCATTAATGACTTCTGGGTCCGCAGTGATAAGCCCCTAGGCACAAGTTTAAAAGCAGACATGTGATAGATGCGTCCTAAGGAAAAAGAACTAACCTTCGATTTCCTTTCCTATGACTTTGATTAATAGGGTTACTAATAAATAATTCCTTTCCAAAATTGCTAAATGAACACATCAATGTTGGAATCAACAAAATTCTATTGGAAGATAAATTTGAAAGAAAAAACTAAAGAGTTTTTTCAAGTTTTATTTACTTGACCTGCACTTTTAATTTCTGCTACATAAAAATGAATGATGTTTAGGAATGTGATCTCATCTGTAGTCTTGCAAACTGCTCATATTTATCCCTTCGAAAAACTTTTTGAATGAGAAGCACAGGGTGTGATGATCTCACTGGGAGCTCTAGTTTAACTGCATTAGCATTTATTGTTACCGCTATTGACTAAGTCCTGTTTATGATGTAGGTTAAGATATATTAATAACTTAGATCATGATAGAGCTAAGAGGCCATTAGTTTACAGTAGGCGTAAGAAGAAGTTGGCGAATTCTAGCAACACGTGAAGTTAGTTACAATTTAGTGACAGGTGTCATCTAATAATTGGGGTAGGATGGATTATATAAGGAGGGGAATATTTTGTATAGGGCATGCGTGAATTTCTGGACTGTGAGTGTGTTTGGGAGGTACAGCCCCTCATATAGGCTGATTCTTGTTTCTTTGTATTGGCTTATTCTATTGAATATCAAACTACCATACTGAATCGGTGAGATTGCTTGAATCCATCTGATTCATTTATTCTAATAGAACAGTAACTTGGGAGAGTTCTATCATACCATCAGTGGATCTCGCAATTTCTAACCCAAGAAAGTACTTGGCAGACCCAAGGTCTTTAATTGTGAAGATAGAATCTAATGAAGATTCCACCTGTGCAATAAGTTCTTCGGAATTGCCAGTGATAAGAACATCATCCACATACACAATGAGAGCTAAGAAAAAACCTTGAGATTTATATGTAAACAAACAACTATCAGCCTTTGACTGATGAAAGCCTAGTTTGTTTAGGTGACTGGTAAATTCAACATTTCACTACCTTGAAGCTTGCTTTAACTCATAGAGAGACCTAGTCAATTTACAGACTTATCCCTTTTTAACCTTGTCATATCCATGCGGAGGAATCATATAGAGCTCTTCATCAATATAACCATGAAAGAATGCATTATTTATGTCCAATTGACATAATGGCCAACAAAAAACAGCGACAAGAGCAAGAAGTAAAATCTAACTGTTACTGTTTTAATCACAGGAGAGAAACTCTCAATATAATCTTCACCCTCTACTTGATTAAACCCTTTTGCCACTAATCTTGGCTTGTACCTGTCTATACTACCATCAGGCTTTAACTTGAGTTTATAAACCCATTTAGAGCTAATAGGCTTCTTTCCTGGAGGAAGGTCAGTCAACTCCCACGTATAATTCTTTTCCAAAGCATCAAGTTTTGTCTTTATAGCTATCACCCAATTAGAATCATGCTTTGCATCATGATAAAATTTTGGTTCTACAACATGCTAAAGATTGGCCAGAAATGCCACATGAGTATCATTAAAACAAGAGTGTGTGACAAAGGGATAAGCTGGAATTGTAAGCACAGAAGAAGAAACTGTATTTTAGATAGGAGCGGCCTTAAGAACATTAGAAACAAAATCAGACATCCAAACAGGTTTATTCCTAGGTCGTGTGCTCCTTCTAGACTCTGACCTCAGTAGACATAGGAATATTTGGTGCTGTAACATCTTCAGAGAATTCCTCCGTAATAGATTCTGTAGGGGGAACAACATCTGCAACTGAAGTGGCTAGAGAAGAAGAATTAGTAATTGAATCTTCAGACAAACTAGCAGGCTTTGGCAGGGAACAAGAAGAAGCATCATGATCCTTTTGAGAAAGCAAAGACTTGCTACATGGAAAAACTCCTTCATGAAAAACTGCATCTCTGCTTATTATAATCTGTCAAGATGAGAATAAGAGAAATCCAAAACCACTTGGTCTCTGATACCATGAATAGAGAGAAATTGAGATTGAAGAATTAAAATCTCGTTAATGAGCTAATGAGCTCAACTAGTTATTTATACAGAGAACGAAAAACTGACTGAAAAGATAACAATGGTTACAATTAAGCTAACTATAGTTAATAATAAATAACTATAGTTTACAGTCTTTTGGTATTTGCGTATCTCATAGGTTTTAATAATGTTTACTTAACAAGGAGTTTGCTTATTTAGAAATGTCCCTGTTGGTATACTCTTGTTGTCCTGATCTCTTTATCTATTAACATTGTGGTTTGGTTTTTGACTTGAAAAGTAGCCTGTGATATGTATCATGGAAGTTGGTTTTATGATCCCCTGGGAGTGATGTATACAAACAATACATGCCCTATCATAACCCAGAAACAAAACTGCCAAGGAAATGGGAGACCTGATGGAGAATACGAGTATTGGCAATGGAAACCATCTCGATGTGATCTTCCACGATTTGATGCAAAGAAATTTCTGGAGCTGATGAGGGGGAAGACGCTTGCCTTTATTGGAGACTCTCTTGCTCGAAACCAGATGGAATCTATGTTATGATTTCTCTTGCAGGCAAGTGTGAAGCGTTACATCCTAACCTACTGATACTTTACTTCTGTAAACAGCCCCTGGATCTGATCATTAATGAACTTGCATATTCCTTTTGGCACAAGATTTATACCTTTGATGCCCATTTCTGATTTGCTCTTATAGTCTTGATTCCTTTGGTTTCCTTTTGCTTCCAAACAAACATGACAGGTTCATTCCTTATGAATAATCTGATTCTTGTGTGGCATTGAGTCTTTCTGATTTCGCGAGGATGTATTGACACGTGATACTTGGATATGTTACTAAAAAAACTAACAAATCAAAGCTGAAGTTGATGGATATAACTGAAGCCTTCCATTATCGCCACGACGGTCATCCGGGTCCATACAGAAGCCATGACCCTAATAAGATTACAAAACGCGGTCCCAATGGAAGGCCTCCATCACAGGATTGCCTGCACTGGTGCATACCAGGTCCAGTTGATACCTGGAATGAACTTTTACTTGAAATTATACAGAGGGAAATTGGTGACAGCAAAAGCTCACAATCATGAAGTTGCTGCAAGTTTTCTTTGAAAAGCAACCTTGAACACATGCACATACCTAGTTGATCAGGTAACATATCCTGTGAGGATTAATCTATCATAGAGTCAAATTTACCTCAGTTCTTTATGTTCTGAAGCTGAGATCTTCTTCAGTTCCCTGCAAATTCTTAGGCACGCTCTTCATAGAGAGAAATTAAAATGTTAACTGATAGTGCAACTTGAGAGTTGCTTGTTACATATTACTGTTTTACAATCTGAAGCAAAGTTAAAAGTTGCAATCTGACTACTAATTAGCATGAGGTATATGCAAAATGACTTGTATCCCAAATGAAGTCAAGGTTCTTATGTGAGGGTGATAAAATTTTGATTTAATATGAAATTAATAAATAAAATTTAATTTAATAAAAATTTGATTTATAGCTATTTTGCATTTAAATAAAAATATTCAAATATTAAATTAAGGTCATAGAACATAATCTGAGCCGATCCGAATAACATATGTTTTAACCCGAAACTCTGGTTTCAGGTATCGCCACACCTAATCTGAACGTTTCCAGAAATCAAAACCCCATTTGAGCCTACTTGTCGTGACCATCGTTCACAGAAAGGCTCAAGATTTGATCTTGACCGTTGGTTTTGTACAATCAAATTGATAGTGCTCCTGCTTATTGCGTTTTGAAATTCAAATCGACATGGTTCTCACAAAAGAATCCAATCATAACAAACAGCACTCCCTCTTTAACGGTCCCTTTTTGTCCCTCAAAACGGCTCTCTCTGTTTCAAAGTTCGAGTCAAAGTTGAGACCTTTTCTCTCGAAATGTATAGGATTGAACTATTTTGACCAGTACCCATTAATCATCTATTCGTATTATTCTTTTTTTCGTGGAAAGTTTCAAATTTTCCAGAAATTCTCTTCGTTGCTAAGTGCTAACAAACAGCAAATCAATTAACATTTGACCTATTACCCACTTAAACACTCTCTCGATTGGTTTCTTGTCAGGTTAGTGCTCATGCAACTGATTGTCAGAGTCTGTGCTTTTGAGATATTGCATTTGTTGGTTTGATCATGTATATTACTGTACTTATTACTTCACATGACAGCCAACTGTTATTTATTTTCTGTATTAGATGAGCTTAATTTTGATTCCTTGTCACCTGTTATTTGTATAATCACAACGGGCAAATGAAAGTGATTGAATTGTAAGTGTAAAGTGGGGATGATTTGTATGGTAATTGCAGCTAAAGATTGTTACCCCGGAATAACAAATTTACAGTAAGATTGATGTCATCACTCGAAAGAAAATGAAAAGTTAGAATTGTTCTTGTGATGATAGTGTATACTTGAAGGCCTCCTCCTAATGTCTAATCCTTCATGATTTTATTGTGGTTTGAAGTTTGTCCTTTGAATAAATGCATTTTAGGGACTCTGTAAGATATGCTAGTCTTAATGTTTGTTAATTTATATACCCATTACTGTGTTTTTATAGTCTCACCTTTTATGCTTTGTTGCTTGTGATTGTGTACAGAAACTTTCTTGTGCAGATAAAGCTGCATCAAGATGTCTAATCACCAGAAAAATCCGCTTCTGCAAGTGGAAACAACTTGTGGAACTCTTTTGTGTGAGTTGCAGGTTTGTGGAGATCATTGACTCTATTCATCTTGTGTTCTTTGTGCTTATTCTTTCTCATATTGCATCTTTTGCCTGCCGCAAGTTAGGGATTCACATTTTCCTTATGTTCTACGAAATTCAGATAATCTGGGATGAAATTGGGGAGTCAGATACTGATAGGGACAAAATGCTGCTTGAGCTTGAACAAGAGTGTCTTGAAGTATATAGAAGAAAGGTGGATCAGGCAAACAAGAATAGAGCTCAGCTAAGACAGAAAATTGCAGATTTTGAAGCAGAACTTGCGGCAATTTGTTCTGCCATGGGGGAAAGACCTGTGCATATTAGACAGGTTAGTTTCAAGTGACATCAACTTTCTTGACTTTTGTAACCAGGAATATATGCCTGTTTTAAAAAATAATTTATCACAGAGACAATTTATAAAGGTTTTTGAATTATGGAAATTGAAAAGGAAAATCACATTTCTCCTATTAAAATAATTGCAGTTGCATAGAAAACTTGGTGAAATTGGTGGCAATTATAATTCAAATTTTAAACTTAATCTCAGGACTATTTTGAGCTTGTCATTATTATAATGACTGTGACCTGGGTGATTCCAGTGTAATAACTTTGCCGCTTGGCAGGTTGATAAAAGTTCTGGAAGCTTGAAGGAAGAGTTTCAAAAAATTCTTCCACAACTGGAAGAGATGCAAAAGAGGAAATCGGACAGAAGAAATCAGTTTGTTGAAGTTCTAGAAGAAATAGAAAAGATCTCAAATGAGATTTTTGGGTCTGCTGATCATCTGCAAGTTGATGAAACTGATCTGTCCTTGAGAAAACTTGAAGAGTTACACAGACAGCTCCAAGCGGTAGAAAATGAGAAGGTTGGGTTTATTTTTTTTCTGCCATCTTCAAGTTTGAATTCTTTGCTTGTAGATGATGTTAACTGATTAAATTATCCATTACCTTCGCAGAACAATCGATTGAAGCAGATTCACAAACTCCTGGATACTTTGAACTCACTTTGCTTAGTTCTCGGTATGGATTTCAAGCACACCATAAATGAAGTTCATCCAACTTACGGGGACCCTGAAGGATCAAGAAGCATTAGTAGTGATACAATCCAAGATTTTGCCACAGCAATATCCAAACTGAGAGAGATTAAAATACAGAGAATGCAGAAGGTGATATAAGTTTGGACCTTTCTTCCATGTGCATAGTACGATATACCATTTTCAGCATTGACAATGTTTTGTCCTTGTTTATGACAGCTCCAAGATCTTGCAACAACGATGCTGGAGCTTTGGCATTTGATGGATACTCCTTTAGAAGAACAACAAATATTTCAAAATGTTACTTGCAACATAGCTGCTTCAGAACATGAAATAACTGAACCAAACACTCTTTCTTTGGACATCATCAAATATGTGAGTGACATACTGGGAATGCTTGTATTGTTTCCCTGTTTGGTTTCCCGACTTTAGCTTTGCAAGGCTGGACTTATGATCTTTACAAGAATAAGTGAAAACTATGTAGGTAGAGGCAGAAGTGTCTCGGCTGGAAGAGTTGAAATCAAGCAAGATGAAGGAGCTTGTTCTGAAAAAGAGATCAGTATTAGAGGAGATCTGTAGAAAGACACATTTAATTCCAAAAGCAGATAATGCAATAGAATATGCTATAGAAGCTATAGAGTCTGGTACCATTCGTGATTCAAGTTAATACTATTTTATCCATTTAATCTTTCCAGATATTCAAGTCATTCATTCTATTTCAGGGAATGTGGACCCAGCTATTATCCTTGAACAAATAGAACTTCAAATTGCAAATGTTAAAGAAGAAGCTTTTAGTAGGAAAGATATACTTGAAAAGGTTGAGAAATGGCTAGCTGCCTGTGAGGAGGAGTGTTGGCTTGAGGAGTATAACAGGGTAAAATGTTTACATCATTTTTTAGTACTTTTAGTCCAACAACCACTAGGTTATGTTTTGCTTAGTCTCTCTTGGGGATGTCACAGGATGATAACCGATATAATGCTGGAAAAGGTGCTCACCTTACTCTGAAACGTGCTGAGAAGGCCCGATCTTTGGTAAATAAGCTTCCAGGTACATGCTGTGTTCTATGTTTTACAACATCAATTACTTTTGATCATCTGACTTGTAAAGTGGTGTTTAGCCATATGACTTCATCTTGTGTTTGTTATTTGACCGTTTCAATTTGTTTTCCTGAGATCAATGGATCTCTTTTAAGTTGTCAGTTCATACAGAGGGTTGTTAATTTTAAATCTGGAAATTTTTTGTTCGTCACCGGTGTGATTATATAATTAATAAATAAGTGAAAATATTCTCTTGAGATTCTCAGGTATGGTGGAGGCATTGACTTCAAAAACTATTGCATGGGAATATGAGAGAGGGATTGAATTCTTATATGATGGTGTAAGTTCAATTTTCCTTCTTGAGGTTTAACTCTTGACTGGTTGGGCCCCTTTGGTGCAACAACTTATTTTCCATTTTCTTTTCAAATTCGACTTAAAAACTTTCTTTCATGAACATTGTCCAGATTCGCCTTCTTTCAATGCTTGAAGAGTACACTGTGTTGCGGCAAGAGAAAGAAGAAGAAAAGCGGAAGCAGCGTGTATGGACCTCTCATTTTAGTCAATCACATTTCTTATGTAGTGAACTGAACTCTAGTTGCACGGATATGCTAATGGAATACTGTTGTTTGTGGTTATTCAGGATCAGAAAAAACTGAAGGTACAGCTTATAGCAGAGCAGGAAGCACTTTATGGCTCAAAGCCAAGCCCTTCAAAAGCTCAAAATGTGAAAAAAGCACCTAGGTTTTCAACTGGAGGTGCAAATAATAGAAATCTCTCTGTTGGTGGAACCATGCTTCAAAGTCCTAAAGCTGACAGCAAAGCTACACCCTTTTCTCGTCATGGAATGAAAGGGGAGCGCATGCACCAAAATGACCAGTTTGGTTATCGCCAGGATGATGCTCTTTCCACTATATCAGCTAGTAAGTCATTTTGTAAAGCTGCAAATTGCAGAGGACTTAGTATCCAGGGACTTTTCCTGAATGTCTCTGCTTTTCTCCTCCTTTTGTTCTTTGTTGAAGAGGATATAATCGAATTTGAGGAATAACAACTTGCCAATCTCCTTCTGGAGTCTGGAAAGAACATCAACTGGGTTCTTCACAAAATTTATTAATTGTTAAAGAAATAGGTTCTATTCCTTCTGGGTTTCTGTTGGCTCTGTTAGATGATGTTTATTCCAAAAAGTTGAGAAAAAGTTTTAGTGAATAGTTGAATGTTTTGCATAAATTTTTTCACACAAATTTTGAAGTGAGACTTAGCTTTACGAAAAGTTACTTCTGTGTTTGATTGTGTGTAATAAAGAGGCTATTTCTCGGTTTTAATTGAGGCTATTTCTCGGTTCTGGTCTTTAGTTGGAGAAAAAGCTGTTCTGTAGTAGGGAGGTCAAAAGTGGTCTTAACTGAAACACCAGAATGCCATGTTTGTTTTCTTATGTAGGTAGAAGAGGGTCAGAAGTTGCAAGTCTTCCTGTTCAAAACTATTCTTTTGGTGCTGCGAATACTCGTGACCCAGATTCAGCAATGATTCGGAAACCATTCTCACCAATATCATCTACAATATCATCAAAAGCAAATATGTTGGAAGAAGTGGCCACAACGCAAGCTGACTCAAAGAAGACACTCTCCTTTACAACTCCTTTGAAGACAACTTCTGCAGAGAATAGGACAACTCCTTTGAAGACAACTCCTTTGAAGAAGGCCATGCCAATTCCTGTGCCCACAACACCTTCAACAGTTTCAATTCCAATGCAGACTGCTATAACTCCAGCCTGCCAACCGGTTTATGGTGCTTATCCAGTTGATGAACTTCCTGAAGAGATTGAATATTCGTTCGAGGAAAGAAGAGCCGGATTTGTTGTTCCCAGAGCACATATAAAGTCATTGATACAAGTTCAACATTCTTAACATGAAATTGAATAAAAAATCCTGTCGCTAAATCACGTATGTTTGCCTCCATTTGAATCTCTCATCATCTTCTGCCATTTTTTTATCTGAGGATTTCGTTTTCCAGGTCACAAGTCAATTATAATTGGCTTTTTCTTGCAGTGTATATACTAAACTGTTAAAAGTTTGTTTTCTTTATCAATGTCAGCTCCACTTATTCAAATCCCACACTAAAACTTCAGTTGCTATTTCTTGAATGCCACCAACATGTATGTTGAGATAGATGTATCAGAAGAAGAAGAGAAAGGACAGAGACTGTTGTTTGGCTCAGAATTTTTCTTATATTCACTGCAATTCACGCATACTAGTTGTTTTCATTTTGGCCTGAAATTGGATTCAGACGCAACACAGCTAGCATTTCTTCTGCTGTTGAAGTTTTTCTGTTTCCTTCATCTTCAACCTCAAATTGGTTCTCTTTCCTTACAACACATTAACTTTTGAAGGAAAAGGAATGAACTTGCCAGCAAATTTATGAAAATTGGAGATGCCTGACAAAGTGAGTTTCTTCTTATTCTTCTTTTAAGTTTATATTGACAAACCATAAATATGTATACTTTGGTTGTATAAAAAGCTTCAAACTTGAAGCAACCTAGATTCTGGTTGGCAGCAAGAAGTAAATTTCTTTAAATGAGAGGGCAATTGATTCAGAACAACTTTAATTTATTAAAAAAGATAAAGAAGTCAGTTGTTGAAAATTGGTATGATTCCAAATGTTAGCTTTACAGCTTTAAAACTATTTTTATGAGTTTAAATAATTAAAGAGGAAACTAATAATAAAAAGAGAATTTCTTTTTCTCAATTTCAATGACCTTTTTAAATAATTTAAATTTACCAGATCTGCCATTTTATTGTTAAATCATCCTTATTAAATTTTTAAGACGGACGTGAACCATTTTCTTAAGCAAAATTAATACTTTGAATACTGCAATTAAAATATTGATTATTTTACTTTTAAAATTGCCTATTTTCCTACTTTATTTTAATTTCTCCTCCTTTTTCTTACCAAAACCCTACTTGCAATTAAAATTCGTTCCGCTTGTAAGAAATTCTCCTCACTCAAAAATTGTTTTTGCAATTTGTCAACTTTAAAATTTTTTCAATTTTCATGGTTTTTTTGGGAAATTCATCTGTCGCCATTGAAGCTCTGTGCATGCTCTGCAATGTCGGACTTCTGAAGCCCAGAAGAATCCGTTCTATTGTTTTTTATATCATTTCTCTTCTTGATCTTTGAAGATTCAATCCAAACCATTGTATCTTTATCTTTTTTTTTCACATTATGAGGCTTAGAAGGTTATTTGAGTTCATTCCCTCCATAAAGTTTTGATCTTTAGTAGAATTTAACCACCTGGGGTTCAAAGCTTTGATTTTTCAGGTTTGTGAGGTTTTTGTGGTCTTAGGATTTTTGAGTGATCTATGAGGAAATGGAGACAACAGAGGGAATGACTACAGGAGTAACGGTGAAAGGTGATGAAGCTCCGGACAGCTATATAATGGCCCCTAGAACCGAAAATTCAACCCCAAACCCGATTCCGACCGCTAACCCGAACCCAGATCAAAAGCCTATCCATTTTGGTGGGTCAAGGGTGGGTCAATCGCCGTCGACGGAAGTCGCGGTGGTGAAGAAGAAAAGAGGGAGACCCAGAAAGTACGAACCTGACGGGTCACCAGCGACGGCATTGTCACCGATGCCGATATCATCATCGATTCCACTCAGCGGAGAGTTTTCAGCTTGGAAACGTGGTAGAGGGCGGCCAGTAGACTTAGTGAAGAAGCCGCGTAGTTTTGACTACGAAAGCCCAGGTATAGTAGAGATCATATTGTCTTTCTCTTTTTTATGTTCTTGGAAAAAAATTTCGAACTGTTGAATTTATACGCTTTCACTGTTGTAACACTGTTACCCCATTACCTGTTGATGGGTGTTTATAAGACTCTGATGATACAAAGTCTTAGGTGGGTCAATCAAAGACTTGATCTTTTTGTTTTGTATTGGATTTGGAGCTCAGGTAGGAGTTTGATGTGGGACCATTTCCCCCTGACTCTTCTTCTTTTGTGTCCCATTCTGTAATTAATGGGAGAGAATATGTGGGTGAGGATAACGTAATAGGAAGGAATCTTCTTTTTCTTTCTTACAGATAGGAGAATGTTGTCCTTGCGGTGAGGAAACAAAAGTAGAGTTTCTGAAAGAAAGCAGAGGATGTTTTTGTTCTATCTAATTTGACACTTTGTTGGATGGGCAAAGAACAACTTGGACTGTATGGTTGGATCCAGATCTGTCTTAAGCTAGTAATATTTTTAATATCCAGCTTACTGTGTGGTTCTGAAGTTTTTAAAGTGTGATAACTTTGATTGCTAAAATAAGGTTTTCAAAGAAGGATTTGATAAATAGAGCTACAATTATGCAGATAGACAAATTTCTCAATGAATTTTCAAAGAGTAACGTGAGAGCAAACCGTCAACTTCACACCAAAAGGCTGCATTATCACAGAGTAGATTCTTTGTCCACCATGTTATACAAAGTTTTCATTCATTATTCTTCATTTTTGGTCAGGTCAACGACTAGTTGATCAATTACAATTAGCATGTCTTCAATTTGATTGACTTGCAAGCTTTCCTGTTAAATATTATGACTTCTTCTTCTTTTTAATAATAGAACAACTATTCTCAGCTGTTATATACACACCTCTTGGTTATGATTAGTTAAACTCCAAAACTGCAAGCTTGTTCTGATTCTCTGGAATCTCTTATTTCAGGAAAAAGTGTTGCATACTTAGTTGGAGCCAATTTCACCCCCCATCTGCTCACTGTTAATGCTGGTGAGGTATGTCTTGATTTTTTCCCAAGTTAATCTTGGTAATGTATGATAACACATTATGCATCAGCTTGGTTCCCTTCGTATGTGGTCAAGAAAAGTTGAAAACATGAATTAGACATGCCAACAGTAAACCCGTTTTCTAATCATATTTTAAATCTATATGGACTCAAAATAAACTAATTGCTTCCGCTTATCTTGTGATAATTGAACATGGTTCAAGTTTCCTATCTATGCAAAGTCTCTATTTTTTATTGTAATGGATCATTGTCTCACCAGATACCGGTCATTAAAGAAAGATTATTTGGCGACTTCTGCAATTGGTGGTCATTTTATTTTGGAAGGATATTGAATCAGTTTCCTTGTTGTTGATATAGGATGTTTCTATGAAAGTTATGTCTTTCTCTCAACAAGGCGCTCGTGCCATCTGCATTCTTTCTGCAAATGGCACAATCTCAAATGTTACACTTCGTCAACCTACTTCTTCTGGTGGTACCCTAACATATGAGGTATTACATTTTGTCTTCATTTAATGTATATGCAACTTGATTGGATTTGAGTACTTTGATGACCAATGATTTTAGAACTCACTGACTGGTGTATATACCTGGAGTAGCGCTTACACCTCCTTATCATTTGTACAAGAAGTATAAACCAATTTAACTTGAACCGTACAATTGCAGTTTCAACAATTGTAAGTTGTAAGTTCTCCGAACAAAGTTAGTTAAGAATATGGGATGCATAACAATCTGTATAACAGTCTCTCTCTACTAGCATAACAGCCTGTATACTTACATAAGAAAACATCTGTGGCAATTGTCAGACGAGTGAAAATTTATTCTTTTCAATTTGCAACATCCTTGAATGGGGATTGGTAGGCTGGCTAGTCTTCTGCTGCTATGCCCAGCAGTCATAAGTTTCTATTCTTTGAATTGGTTATATTTAATGTAGTTTAAGCTTTTATTTGGGAATTGGGAATTATTGTTCTAACTCAAACAGATCAATGAACTCAAATCATTGTTTGGATTCCAGAGCATGTAGTTCTAGGAATTGTTGTCTGTTATCTAGCCTTTGATGTCCCCGATAGTTGTTGCATGCTGGACTTAAAAAGGCATCTAGAATTTATTTGGCATGCTAATTACTAAGCCACCACTTTAAAGTTTTATACAATTAGCAGTTTCAAGAGATTTAAATATTAAGACACTATCAACCGATCTTTTTCAGGGCTGTTTTGAGATACTTTCCTTATCTGGATCATTTATGCCTACTGAGAATGAGGGAACAAAGAGCAGATCTGGTGGAATGAGCGTCTCTTTGGCAGGTCCAGATGGACGTGTTGTTGGGGGAGGATTAGCTGGTTTGCTAGTAGCTGCTGGCCCAGTTCAGGTTTCCTCTTATGTTATAAAGTGATTTGATATTATTTAATTCTAATCAATTACAACTGTATGCTTCCCTTCTTTTCTTGATTTTTGAATTGAAAATTTGAACACTTCAAGCTTCACTAAGCTTAGAACGTGATGAAAATCTGAGAAGATGATATAATGATCATCTTTCAAGAAAAGACACTGCTTTTATGTGATTTTGCAGTCATTCTGCTGGATCACTTGAACATTTGTTAGATTTCACTGTTTGAATGTTCATCCTCTCAACTTCTTCGCTTGCACCAGGTTGTAGTGGGTAGTTTTCTCCCAGGTCACCGACAAGAGCATAAGCACAAGAAACAAAGAATTGGGCCTGCACCAGTTGTTCCTTCTGTCACTGTTATCACTGCTGAAGAATTGAAGGCTAGCTATGCTGGAGTAAAGCCGATTCCTGTACCTGATGCATCTGTCCATGGAGACAATTCGGGTCCTATTAACCCCTTTCAGGCCTTTAGGGACCCTGCTACTGACAGTACATCTTCTTCACCTGAAGATGGGAAGTCAAACTGTGACACATCAAGCTGACGGAACACATACATGCCGGTTTATCAATGTCGTGCTACTGAAACGATATCAGGCTTGAACTTATTAGCTTTCAATCAAAGAATAGGGTTAAACACCGAATGGATTTTAACTGACAATTGTACTCTTCTTCCTTAGGTTTAGGTAGGACCTTCTGTTGTTAGATCAGTCTGTGGCCGTGTTATGATGTAATTTTTGTAGTGTCAAGGGTTATTGTAGTAGCATTTTAGGTGTACTGATCCTGGTGTGTCACTCTTCTGATGGAGTACTTTCATAAATGAACGAACTTGAGTTGTGGATATTGTGTTTATATTGTGTTTCTGAATTACATGGATTGCAGATTTCAAAGAATTCAGAATTCAAGGCATTGCATGCTTCATTTTGATCATAATCTGCAACCTTGAGCATCAATTTGTATGTCCTTGACCCATGTCAGGGGTTCGAATACAGCTATTCTAACTTTCGGGTAGACTTTCCAGTTCGGTGATCATCTCTACTGTACTTTTCCTATGCCCGTAATGGCGGCAGATACAAAAGAATGTACACAGGCCAACACTCCAGAACAGAAAAGTACACTCTTTGTAGAAAAAGATAAAAGGAGGCAGAAACTCACTCATTGTATTATTGACTTGTAATGTTCCTTATATACATGTAAGGGTAGCCCTAATGAGATATGTAAGAAAGCTAACTAACAGCTGTATTACACTACAATCACGTAAGGAATATACACATAGCAATTAATGAAATGTCGGCTGCTGCCGCCAATGCTGCCAAATGTCGCTGCTGTCGCCAATAGTGCCAATACTCCCCCTCAAGTTGGAGCGTGCAAGTCGTAAATGCCCAACAAGCAACTCATGAAAACGATGGCGACCAAGAGCCTTGGTAAAAATGTCAGCAAGTTGAAAACGAGAGGAGATGGAACAAGGAAGAACACGCTGAGATTGAATATGTTGACGAATGAAATGGCAGTCAATCTCAATGTGTTTGGTACGCTCGTGAAAAACAGGATTAGAAGCAATGTGCAAGGCAGCCTGATTATCACAATAGAGAGAAACCGGAAGAGGGCAAGAAACTTGAAGATCTTGCAGAAGACGTATGAGCCAAATGATTTCACTAGTGGTAGTAGCCATAGAACGGTATTCAGCTTCAGCAGATGATCGGGATACGACGGACTGTTTCTTGGCACGCCAGGAGATGGGAGAAGAACCAAGGAATACTATGTAACCAGTTGTGGAACGACGAGTAGTGGGGCAACCAGCCCAATCAGCGTCACAATAAGCCCGGAGAGACAATGTACCAGACGAAGGAAATAACAAACCTTGACCTGGGGAGCCCTTTAGATACCGAAGTACCCTATGTGCAGCATCCAAATGCGGCTGACGGGGCTGGTGCATGAACTGGCTCAAAACATGAATGGCATAGCAAATGTCGGGACGAGTAATCGTCAAGTAAAGAAGACGACCAACTAATCGACGATACTGTGATGGATCGGAACAAGGAGTACCTTCATCAATGGACAACTTGTGATTCGACTCCATGGGAAAAGAAGACGGTTTACTGCCTAATAAGCCAGCTTCAGTTAAAAGATCGAGAATGTATTTGCGTTGATTAAGAACAATGCCGGTAGAAGAACGAGCTACTTCAATCCCTAAGAAGTATTTAAGTTTTCCAAGAACTTTGATGCGAAATTGATCATCCAAATACTTCTTAAGGTAAGAGATACGGGAGGCATCATTACCAGTGACAATCACATCATCAACATATATTAGCACAGCAACAAAGGAATCTCCACAAGTGAAAGTAAAAAGAGAGTAGTCAGTAAGAGACTGGATGTAACCAATATGAAGCAGAGCATTAGTGAATTTGTGGTACCAGTTTCTGGAAGCCTGACGTAACCCATATAAAGACTTTTGAAGTCTGCAAACTCGTGTCTCCCCCTGACGTGCAAATCCCGGAGGAATTTTCATATAGACTTCTTCCTCCAGGTCACCATGAAGAAAGGCATTATTCACATCTAGCTGATGAAGTTCCCAATGCCGAATAGAAGCGATGGCCAAAAGACAACGAACAGTAACTAATTTGGCCACAGGAGCAAATGTTTCATGAAATTCAACACCCTCAATCTGTGTGTAACCTTTGGCAACCAAACGTGCCTTATAACGCTCCACGCTACCATCAGGATTATATTTCACCTTATACACCCATTTAGAATCAATGGCACGCTTGTTAGGTGGCAATGGCTGCAAAGACCACGTGTGATTGGCCTCCAAAGCCTCAATCTCATTTTGCATGGCTCGTCTCCAATGAGAATACTTCACTGCCTGAGAGAAAGAACTAGGCTCATCCTGAGTCGTGATGGCTGCTAAGAAAATATTATGAGCAGATGAAGTATGTGAATATGAGAGAGATTGAGAGAGAGGATATACCAGTGAGTTGGCTGAAGGGGTGGGTGAGTGTGATTCCGAAGCTGGAGCAGAGAGAGAGGGTGGCAGAGTAAAAGAATAATCACTGAGTTTGCGAGGAAGTTGACGGAGACGAGAACTGCGCCGATCAGCAAGAGGAACTATAACTGCATCCGTAGGCACTGTGGCAAATGAAGACTCCACAATAGGATTGGAAGAAGATGGAACATTATCTGGAACATCCGCATGTGCTGGAGAATAAGAAGCGGTGGGTGAAACAATTGGTACCATAGGTGGCAGTGCATCTACCCAATCCGGATCAACAAACACATCATTCAATGGCAAGGACGCTGACTCCGATGAAGGTGAAGCATATGGAAATGAGGTTTCGCAAAACACCACATCACGAGTAACATAAAGAGACTTAGTGTCAAGATCGAATACTTTGTAGCCCTTCTGTCCATGTGGATAGCCTAGAAAAATGCCTTTGCTAGATCGAGGATCAAATTTATCCCTTGATTTGCCCGTAGCCAAGCCATAACACAAGCAACCAAACACTCGCAAATGATCGTATCGCGGAACCTTTCCAAGTAAAACTTCAAAAGGAGTTTTATCACCAAGTACTGATAATGGCATACGATTAATTAAGTAAGCAGCTGTCAACACACATTCTCCCCAAAATTTTATAGGAAGACTAGCCTGAAATTTCAGTGCTCTAGCAACCTCCAATAGGTGACGATGCTTGCGTTCCACAACTCCGTTTTGTTGAGGAGTGTAAACGCAACTCGTTTGCTGCTCAATCCCATGATCACTATAATACTGTAGCAATTCACCATCTTTAAACTCTGTGCCATTATCTGATCTTATCACTGCAACTTGCGAATTAAATTGTGTCTGAACCCAATGGAGGAAATGTAATAGGTATTTCTTCGTTTCAGATTTATACTTCATCAAGTAGACCCAATTTGTTCGACTATAATCGTCAACAATAGTGAGAAAGTAATGGGATCTAGAAAGGGACGGAGTATTATATCTGCCCCAAATGTCACAATGGATCAACTCAAAAGCACGATAAGTTTTATTACTGCTAACAGGAAATGGTAACCGAGTCTGTCTTGCTCGACAACAAGCATCACAAAAAAAATCATGTCCACTACTACCAGATAAATTCAGAACAAATGAAAAACGGGCTACTGGAAGATGTCCCAACCTTCTGTGCCACAAGCTAGCATCTTTAGTTTGAGCAACCGCTGCCAGTGCAACCCTCTCACTCATTGGCTCCAGATGATAAAGTCCATCACGCACTCTACCCACTCCAATCAGCTTCCTCGAGGGTAAGTCCTGTATGATGCATAAATCGGACCAAAATATTAGGAGACAATTCAAGTCTTTAGTTAACCGACTGATGGAAAGCAAATTGAAACAGAATTTTGAAATTCCAAGAACTTGTTCCAAAACCAGACGTTTGCTCAACTCAACTTTCCCAAGAGCTTCCACTTTCACTGATTCCCCATTTGGTATGTGAACAGGTGGTATTAGTGGATCATATATAGCGTCTTTTAATGATTTTAGATTACAAGTAATATGATCGGTAGCGCCACTATCCAATATCCAGGAACCATTATGCATACCTGAGGAGTTTTGGGTGAAGTGAGCATTACCGGATGTGGAAGAATTACCCAAGTGTTGCTGAGGATTAAGAGCAGCCAATATTTGTTGCTGCTGCGTCACTGTAAGTGCAGGTAGTTGTGCCTGTATTGCCGTTTGTAACACATTTGTATCAGCATTACGCATGGCGTTGAAAGCTGCTGGCGCTGGCGTCTGAAGTTGCCGATGTTCTTGGCGATCTGCGCCACGATTTTTGTCACTCTTTCTTTGTGCACCACTTTTCACGTAGAGGGATAACCGATTAATTGATAGCAGTTTTCCCTTGTGTGATAAGGTTTATGACAATAAGTGCAGCTGGGCACCCCATTAGATTCTAATTCTAACGATTTGACTGCTGGTTTTCCACCAAGTGCGGGCACTCCTCGTCCCAAATTAATTCTTCCTGCTGCCAATACTGCCCCTTCTACTTGAGGAACACGACTAGCTGCCACCAGCGCTTGTTTTTCATCTTGGGCAACAATAGCATATGCTTTCCCAAGATTAGGCAATGGATCAAGTGCAAGGATTTGAGAGCGCACAGTAGAAAAAGTGTCATCCAAACCCATCAAAAAATCAAAAACTTTCTCCTCTTCCCTCATATCTACCATCTTCTTTGCTGCTCCACACGTGCAGGTTGGAATGGGACGTGAAGCTACCAATTCATTCCAAAGGCTCTTCAATTTCCCATAATAGGCAGAAATAGGTGCCTTCTCTTGTTGGAGAAGCACGATGGCACGACGTAATTCATATATTCGTGGCGCTATGCCTTGTGTGAACTGCTCCTCCAAATTCACCCATGCCTCACGAGCTGTTTCTACGTGAGCTGTGCCATCTTGATGATCCTTGCCAAGTGCGTTTGAGAGCCATGCTAACACTAAAGCATTGCATTGAATCCAAGCCTGCAAATCGGGGGAATCATCATCTGGTCTCACAATGGACCCATCAAGAAAACCAGCTTTATTCTTTGCCTGTAAAGCATTGAGAAATGTTCGCCGCCAGGTATAATAATTTTCTCCATTCTCACGAAGAGTTTGGGAAACAAAAACTAAACCAGGATGATCCGAAGGGTGGAGATAAAAAGGTGATTTGGTATCAACAGCTACAGCAACTGGTATTAAGCTTTCAGCCATTTGAGTGGTTGGTTTGATTTGTGGTGGTGGTTTCAGGTCTAGAATCGACGCTCTGATACCATGTAGAAAAAGATAAAAGGAGGCAGAAACTCACTCATTGTATTATTGACTTGTAATGTTCCTTATATACATGTAAGCGTAGCCCTAATGAGATATGTAAGGAAGCT
>JAOTBA010000006.1:31788117-31800950 GCA_025629845.1 Erythroxylum squamatum | reverse complement strand
CATTTACTCTAACACTTCCCATTTTACCCTTCATTAAAAGCCCCTTTCCAACTATGCCCTTGGTTGGCTTTTAATGGTTCCAACTAACCTTTAACCACTTAGTTCCATGCTAATTTCCACCTACTAACTACTTACATTTACTATTCACTTACCATATTAATCTCACTTCACCTACTACCTCAATTCAAATTCAATTCTATTCCTCTTCTCAAATTCTAATTAAAGACCAATTCTATATATTAAAAAAAAAATTTAAGCCATCAATCAAGCATAAAGAAACAATTAAGCAATTAAAACATAAATAACCAATTAAACAATTTAAGCAAATAAGACAAGGTCTAACAGTTGTGGTGTGACCGCTGCTGCATCTAACGTCTCCAGATCTGTCAAAGCCCAGTAGCAAGATCCGGGTAGACCCGCGTGGGGGATGGTGGTGCGCACATCTCGTCGAAGAATGTTGGGGCTCGGTTGCTGCCGTCGAGGGCGACGCTACACCTACATCCACGGTCCGAATGCCGAAGGACTGGTGTCGCTGGGAGAAGAATCGCCTCAGTTTTTGGAGGTAGGGTCAGCGCCTGATCAACTGGGTAGGCCTCTGTTTCGGGTTGAGGGGGCGGGCGGGTGGGGCATACCGTAGTACTATGCCCGACCTGTCCACATGAGAGGCAAATCGAAGGAAGTCCCTTGTACGCCACTTTAATTGGTTCACCATCTAATTCGACAATGGAGCGAAGAGGTATGCTTAGATCTAAATCGACAGCAACACGCGCAAATTTACCTCTGTATGTGTTTTGGGTAGTGCTATATATTTTAACCGCCTTCTCCACTAGGTTTCCTAACGCGGTGAGGATGGACGGATGATATCTGGAGATAGGAAGCTCAGGGAAGCGGATCCAAGCGACCACGTGTGTGATTTTGCCGTTGATTGGACGAAATTCCGGGTACCAAGGTTGAACCGAAAGGGCGTGACCCGCAATGATCCACGCCCCGAGGGTGATAGTTTGGATATATAATCCTCCTCCTCGATGAATTTAACGAGGTAAAATTCATTTTCCAAATCAATCACTTTCATGGGTCCTTTAGGCCGCCACAGAGTGGACAAACGGGTTTTGAGTAGGTTATACCCAATTCGGCGTCTTAGTAATTTGATGATGACCGTATTTCCCCAGGCTTGATCGAGCTTGCCTTTCAACGTGTTAGAGAGCTCCAGTCCGAGACCAAATTCTCCTTGTATAATGGAAATGTCTCCTTCATTGAGTTCGATCTGTTCCTCGTCCGGCCATTCCAGTTCGTGCGAGCCCGATTCAAGATCGGCGTGTCCAGAGACAACCGCACTGAAGCTAGGAGGCGAGGCTTGTCCAGTATGTGAGGGAGGCGGGGGATCTTCATTCCTCTCGCGTATTCTAGCCTTCTTAGCAGCATGTTCATCATACTGAGTGTGGTTGATGGCAACATTTAGATCCATGGTGCAAGACACAGAACGCACAAAGGGGACTTTAAACAAACAGGTAGCAGGCAAGAAGGGTCAAAGGTATGAAAGGAAGGGTTTTAGAGAGATGTTAGAGCATCTCTCTCATCTCTAACGGCTAATATTTTTCATCCTTATTAGAAAAATTGACTTGAACATTTTGCCATTGGTAACTTAAACCTTTTCCTTAATCCTTAGTTGACTTAGTTAACCTCTCCTAGTAAATGCATCATCATCACAAGTAAAATTGGCAACCACTTTACCAAACGCGTTTAAAGTATAAATTAGCCATCATCATTTGAGATTGTGAGTACTAATTACTCAACTCAGCTAATTCCATAGGCTAATTACTGAGTTAATATTAGTATTAATTATAATACACTAGAAAATAATAAAGTTTTATTTTTTAATTAAAAGTCTAGAAAAATTAAATTTCATCTAGGCTATATTTCCCTTGAAATTGAAGTTTAATATTAAAATAAATATTGTATAATAATTATGTTTATTATAAAAGTATAAATTAATTTAATTTTCTTATTTAATTGAGATATTAAATTAAATTATTAATTTGTTTGGTATACAAAATTTGTTCTTTACTTTATTACTAAAATTAGATTATTGTTTTCTAAATAAAAATTATAAAATATTGATTTTAATTTCAAAACTCAAACTCAAAAACCCAATTCTTATTTTTTTTAATAAATAGCTTTATGCAATAAAATAATAAACAAAGATTGAACTTATTATTATTATATTATTAATAATTATTATTATCATTATTTAGAAAAGTATTGGGTAGGGCCCGCCCTTGTCTCTCCGTAATATCATGCATATAGTCTCTTCATAGACCTCTGCTACACGATCCTCTACTCTACGTACTGTTCTCACGTTCAGTTTCTCCGTTCAACTCTTCTCTCCGGCCATATTTCCGGCATGATATTCCGGCGACAAACCCGCCTTTCTCCTTCGGGCCACCACCAAAATTAAGAACCCGATACCGTTTTAGCTGATCACTTGTCACCGAAAGGAGCCTAGTTCGGTTTAAATAGATGTGAAACAGGTCAGTTTACTTGTATAGTTTGGGTAAATGGCATCTACAAGTTCGACGCCGACTGATCCTTCATCTTCTGTGCCGGAGGACCCTGCGATCAAGGCCGTGAACAGACGATATGAAGGGTTGATGACCATTAGAACAAAGGCGATCAAAGGGAAAGGAGCATGGTACTGGGCTCATTTGGAGCCAGTTCTAACAAAGCATCCAGACACGGACCTTCCAAAGGCTGTTAAGCTCAAGTGTCTACTGTGCGACGCCGTGTTTTCTGCTTCAAACCCGTCAAGAACAGCCTCCGAGCATCTCAAACGAGGGACCTGTTCAAATTTCGTCTCTCTTGGGAAGCTTAATTCAACATTTTCTCCTTTGCCCATATCATCTTTACCGTCTCCTGGTTCACTTAATCATCGGAAGCGAAGCTCTCAGGGTCATATGGCAACTCCTTTAAATTCTGTTGCTTTAGTTGAGCCAACTCGGGTGTGTAATGAACTCGGTTACTCTAATGCCGTGTCAACTCAACAGCATCATTTGGTGTTATCTGGTGGTAAAGAGGATTTGGGTGCATTAGCCATGTTGGAAGATAGCGTTAAGAAGCTTAAGAGTCCAAAAGCTTCACCTGGGCCTTCATTGAGCAAGAACCAAATTGATTCTGCACTTGAGTTATTGACTGATTGGTACTATGAGGTTTTTGGGTCTGTGTCCTTTTCAAGTCTTAAGCATCCAAAATTTCGAGCTTTTCTTAATCAAGTAGGCTTGCCTACTCTTTCAAGGAGGGACCTGTGTGGTGCTAGGCTCGATAACAGGTTCCATGAGGCAAAGATGGATGCAGAAGCTAGAATTAGAGATGCTCCATTTCTCCAAATTGCCTGTAATGGTTGGAAGTCAAAGAACTGTTGTGGTGGAGAAGAGAAATTGGTTAAGTTTAGTATTAATCTACCAAATGGGACTGCTGTGTACCAGAAGGCAGTAGTGGTTGGGGGATCATTATCATCAAAACATGCAGAGGAGATTATGTGGGAGGCAGTGACTGGAGCTTGTGGGAATAATTTTCAGAGATGCGTAGGGCTTATTGCTGATAAGTATAAGGCCAAGGCGCTCAGAAATTTGGAGAATCAATATCAGTGGATGGTGAATCTCTCTTGTCAGGTTCAGGGATTTATCAGTTTGATCAATGATTTTAGCAAGGAGCTTCCTCTCTTCAAGACTGTTACTGAGAATTGCTTCAAAGTTGCCAATTTCGTAAATAACAAGTCTCAAATCAGCAGTAGCTTCCAAAAGATAAGGATGCAGGAGCTTGAGTGTTCTGGTTTGCTTCGAGTTCCTTTAAGAAAATGTGATTGCAGAAAGGATTTTCTTCCAGTTTATCTTATGTTAGAAGATATATTGAGCTGTGCATGCGTGCTCCAGACCGTTGCTTTAGAAGAATCATATAAACTGATAAGTTCAGAAGATTCTGTTGCCAAGGAAGTTGCTGGGCTGATTCAAAATGATGGATTCTGGAATGAGTTGGAGGCAGTTTACACATTAGTAAAACTCATAAAAGATATGGCTCGAGAGATTGAAGTTGAGAGACCATTGATAGGACAGTGCCTGCCCCTTTGGGAGGAGTTGAAAGCAAAAGTGAAAGATTGGTGTGTTCGATTCCATATTGGTGAAGGACCTGTGGAGAAGATAGTTGAGAAGAGATTCAGAAAGAACTATCACCCTGCATGGTCTGCTGCGTTTATACTTGACCCTCTTTATTTGGTGAGGAACACTAGCGGAAAGTACCTTCCACCGTTTAAGTGCTTGACACAAGAGCAGGAAAAGGATGTCGATAAACTCATACAACGGCTTGTTTCAAGAGAAGAGGCTCATGTTGCTTTGATGGAGCTAATGAAATGGAGATCAGATGGGCTAGATCCTTTATATGCACAGGCTGTTCAGGTTAAACAGCGAGACCCTTCAAGTGGAAAGATGAAAGTTGCGAACCCACAAGGTAGCAGATTAGTTTGGGAAACTTGTCTTAACGAGTACAAAACATTAGGTAAGGTTGCAGTGAGACTCGTCTTCCTCCATGCAACCTCATGCGGATTTAAGTGCCATTCAACTTTGCTGAAATGGACTTGTGTCAATAGACACTCGAGGTTGGGACTTGAAAGAGCTCAGAAGATGATGTTTGTTGCAGCTCATGCCAAGCAACAAAGGCTGGATTTTTCAGATGAAGAAGAAAAGGACGGAGAGTTCTTGCGCATGAATTGCTGTGAAGATGATGTTCTCAACCAGGTCTTCTCAGATGTCTCACCTGTGTAACGTTTTGTTTTAACACTTCAGATTTGTTAACTTTCTTCTTTGTTAGTATTTTCAAGAAAATTAAACAATGTATCAGTAAACCAGTTAGCTGCTTGACATGAATGAATTCTTTATCTCTGACCCAGATGAGGGCTTTTGGTTTTAAATATCTTGTAACCTTCCTCTTTCTCCATATCTACTGTTCAAGCACTGCTTGTCAAATCAGGTATTGAAGGCATCAAAAGTATCCATTGGCTGCAGGATTTCCTTGAGTCGGTAAGATGGAACTTCAACTTCCAACATCAGGATTGAAATTTGAAGTTGTGCAGGATTGTCACTAAGCTTTTTATGATTGCTAAAAGCTCCTGAGCAAGAAGAGCTGATCACACACAGTGGCTGAGAAGTTGCAGCAGAACAGGCTCTGATTGACTCTCTAGGTGCTACATGTTGGCAAGCGCTTATGACTTAAGTTTCACCCGAAACCGCAAAAAATCAAGTGACAAACTGGATTCAAGTGGCGTTTACAGACCTAACAAACTCGGTAACACTTGAAACATGTTCGTGCACCTGATGCTGTTTCACCAATCTACTGCTGGAACAATAACTTCTGCCATTAATGGCTTATGCTACAATGCATTTACAGGCAGGTTTCGTACTTAGGTTCTGCATTAGCAGTGTACGTGTAGGCACTGCATTACAGTGCGTTGGTTGCTTGGTTAAAATCTTCAAATCAGGCAAAAGTGAAGCTGTACCGAGATGGTACAAAATGCAAGAAACTAAGACACAGAAAAGTGAAATGTGGAGGCCAGGATAGCAGCAGATGGGGTCGTTGGTTGGTTGGATATCGTTTTCCTATCGCAGCAAAAAGGTGTGCGCTGGTCTTGGAGTAGCGTCTCCCTTTATGTCAAACATGTAGAGGACAATCATAGTAGACTTTGAAATCATCCCATTATTTCATCTGACAAAGCAAGTTGAATTTTGGAGCTCTCTTTCTTTCTTTCTTTCTCACTTATGGCTAGACCAGTACCTCTACTATGTTATAAAATTAATTAAAAATTAAATAAAATTAAAAATTTTGAAATATAATAAAAATATATTTTTTTATTTAGAAAAGAATTTGTAATTTAATTGAAAAAAGATTATTAAATAAACACTGATTATTTTTTATTTATAAGAAATTATTAATTTAAAAAATTGGCTAGTTAATTAATAAATTATTTAAAAAATTAAAGTAAATCAAACCGGAAAGTTAAAAATTGAAATAAAAAGTTGAAATTTTTAAGATTTTTACGATTAAACCAATTGGGTTTTTTCAAAAAATAATTTAAAATTTTGACAAATTACTTTAATTAAAAGTGTCCTGTGACTCGACTATAAAATGTGTAATATAATCGTGTATGAGTACTTTTATTTGTTTAATATTAAGTTAAATTTAAATTTAAGGAAATCACAAATCTAAAATTAATTATGAATTTACTTTTATTCTATAAAGTTGTTAAATAACGAACCGTCTAGTCGGTTTAATCTTAAATCAACCAATTTTTTCTGCAGTGCTCAACTTTTTAATTCGATTTATTTTAATAATTTGTATTGTTAAAATTTAATTAGTTTACGGTATAAAATAAAATAAATTAATTAATTTTTTTAATAATATCTTTTTTATAAAAATAATCTATTTCAATCCTATTTAAGATTCTTTAATTTTTATCGTCTTATCAATATGACTTCGCGTCGGTTTTTTAAAACAAAGAAATTATAAAGATTTTTACATCTCTTCTGTTAATTTTAGATTTGACCTTAATATTATAAAAAACTTTAATAAAATATCCTCGTTTAGTGTTTGAGTCTTCTAAAGGTTGAATGATTTGAACTTCACTTCTTCTTTCTTTTTGCCTGCAAAGATTAAAACTCCATTGTAGTGCTTACTCTAGCTGTAGTTTTGTTTGTTAATGAATTTAATGGAGAGAGACACAGGATCCTGTCGACACAAAGCTTGGAATTTGGATGACTAATCACCAACTAGGTAAAAGAAAAGCTTTTCTTCTGTTTATCACTTGTATGGTATGTCTTCATCCTTCACCTCTCTCTCTCTCTCTCTTATTTTCTTGTTAGAAAAGGAGGTATAATCAGTAGCACAGGGAGAATCTTCACACTTTCAATGCTGCTCCATGATTAACCTTCCTTTTTATCATATTCCCTTTTTCCTTTTTTTCCACTTGTACAAATGACTTTGATTGCTTTTGAATCCGATTTGATGTTGATACTGATTGGCGTTGTTCATTGCCTCTGGCCCTTCCTGCTGTAAAATTCCCTGGTTACTGCATGCTTTTGTTGGTATCCGTCTCTTATCTCATCGTATATGTCACCTTGTTCTCATCGTTTACATAGTTAGAACTTAGAAATGATAATGGGTCGGATTGGTTCGGATTACGATCAATAAATCAAAGTTATATAATCAATTTCTTATTTATTAAAGAGGGTATTTCTTATTTATATTAAAAAATAGTAATAATATATTTACTTGTGTGAGATGTATTATATTACAAGAAAATGTATATAAAAGTGACTTAAAATGAATAATTGAAAGAGATTCAGAAAGCATATTATTTGATTTTAAATGATAAATTGTCAAAAAAATCAAGAAATTAATCATGTATAGATAATTTAAGTACATCATTATGAGATTAGTATGACAAAAGATAAGTTAATTCAACTTAAAAAACTCATTCTTATTGATTGGTTCAATCGTAACAATTTTGAATCGGTCAATTTTGAATTCAATTTTTGACTTTTCAATTTGATTTATTTTAAAAATCGATCGATTTATTAATTAATTGATATTTTTTAAAATTAATAAATTCATATAAAATGAATTTTTATTTAATAATATCTTTTTTTAAAATTTAAATTTTATGACGATCTAATAACTGTTGAACTTTTTAAATTTTAAATTTCTTATTTTATTGGTTTAACTTTTAGTCATATTTTTAAAGCATTGGTTAATCCCTTATTTGTGAGAAAAAGAACAAAGCAAACTTTTGTTTTCATATTTAAGTTAATTATTTAGCGTGTCATTTTTATTTATTTACTCTTTAACTTGAATCACTCTTTTATTGTCACATCTGCATGTAAGTCTACCGGAAACAGCCTCTTTACTGTATAAGAGTAAGGCTACGTACTATCAGACCTTTTCGGACTCCACTTTATTGCGGGACTTCGGACTGAGTGTGATGATAATTTAAGTTAATTCTTAAAGGAAAATTATTAAAAATGAATAATTATAAATATTTTTGTTAAACTTTTAAATAACAAATTATATAATACATTATAATTTATGAGATATTATAATAACTATAATAATTATTCTGCAATTTGAAATCAAGAGGTTGTTCTCTAGGCACTCATGTATGATCTTAGTGCATGATAACCCCACAATCATAGTTTAACTTTAAGTTGAAACGTACCCTTCATCACTCAAAAATACAAAATTAGTAGGCCCATCATATCTCCAATTATCTCCCGTAATGATCACGATGTGTTTATACTCAATTACATAACTTCATTATAGTCTCTCAAGACTCTCCTACTCTCATCATTACCCTCTACGCTCTAATCAAACACACCCCAGTAAATTTTTAATCTCACTTCTCCACCATCAACGGTCTAAATGGAACCGAATACCCATTTTAACATGTGAAAAACTGTGTGTAAAGAGGTGTTCCAAGTGATGAAGGTGGTCCTCTTAACAACATTGTAAGCTTTAAACTCATTTGAGACTATAAACACTATTTGAGAATCTAGTAATCGTTGGTGAGAATTTTCAGATGTTCCCCTGCAATTGACGTCAACACTAGAGTTTGTTGTTACAAGTCAAGGGAACATGGACCTGCTTGCTCTCATCAAGGTGATGATGATACTGACAAATGACAATAAAGATGACAATGATTTATGGATGAACAAAGGTCTAATCTCCTTCATTGCTAATTTTTCATTTTGCAGAATGTCATTGAGCCTCACAGAATCTTTTGGCTCAAAGGGAAGTCCTCAACTATGCATATATGTTAACAGTTCATTTACTTATTGTACTGAAATTTAACAGATTAACATAATTCCATTGATGAAATTAAGTTGAACTTCATAAGAAAAAATTTCATTACTTCAAGTAGGACTACTTACAGACACCATGATTGTACAGAATCAGAAAGGCAACATAGTGATTCACTAGGCATTACAATGCAAATTGCAACAGCCAACTCAATACATCCCAGCTAGTCAGATAAACTCGAATCTTCCTGATGACCGAGATAGGCAATATAAACAATCAAACACATATTATGCTAAGATTAACAAATGTGAAAAGTTTTCACAGAACTACAGGTTGAAAGATAAAAAGAAATTGCATAATTCGTAAAGCATTCCTTAAAAGACAGTGCATAAGCTTTATTTTTACCGGTAATGCGAAGACCAAAGTCATATACCGTACCTGTCTAAGTATGTTTACCTGCCTATTTGACTAGTGTGTACTAACTGTTGCAAAAATGCCCCATGTTCTACAAACAAAATCAGTCAGTTTTCAACTGAGCACTGTTTGCCTCCATCAGTCCATTGCGTATCTGTTCGCTTATATCCCTCACATGACCAGGGCCATGGGGAACGAAAACAGTTGTGTTATTGGAGGAGTTACCGAGATCTTTGAGTGTGTCGAAGTATTGAGTGACCATTATTAGATCCATAACCTCCTTAGCTGAGGTGCCCTCCACCTTGTGAGAGAAGTTCAAAATGTTCTCCCTTAGCCCATCTGTGATAGCCTGCCTCTGCCTGGCCACACCAAGCCCACCAAGGTACTTGGCTTCTGCATCAGCTTCTGCCTTTTTCACTAGAAGCACCTTCTCTGCTTCCCCTTTGTAGACACTAGCAAGCTGAAGACGTTGAGCTGCAACACGAAATTGACTTTAGGTATTTGCATGTGAAATTGAAGCTTATTACTAAAACTAAGATTCCATAAGCACCATTTACATAACCAACACTTAGTTTCATGATAAACAGCAATAGTGATTTGTAAATCGTAAGTTCTCAAAAATCAAAAAGCAGAAAGGTTTGTCAAAATAGGAAACTCAGTGTGGACATTAGAGGAATTCCCAATCCAAACGCCACCATTGAAGAACATTCATGCATAAAAATAACAATAACTACTAGTAATTTCTATTCTGTGCTCGTAAAGAACTGTAATATCGACCAAATGGCACACGATGAAACGATGATGGTACTTATCTTGAAGAGATTACCTGCATTAATCTCGTTCATTGCTCTGCGCACAGACTCATCCGGGATAATGTCTACCATCAGAATGTTCTCTATGCTATACCCATAATTTGCCATCACCTGAACCATTGTTAAGGCGTGAGTAAACTTACACGATCCCTTTAGGAACCAAATGCAATAATCACCTTCTCAAGCTCCTCCAAGACAGCTTTCGCAACGTCACTCTTTTGCTCAAAGAGCTCATCCAATGTAATTCTCGGAACAATAGCTCGAACCACTTAAAAGATAAACCATCCACGTGAATCCAAAGGTAAAAGCATATAAAGCATCAGAACAATCAGTATAAGCTCAGTAACAGAAACATACCATCAAAAACATAAGCCCGAATCTGCTCTTTGGGGTTCGCCAATTCGTAAAACGCATCGTCTGCATTTTGCACCATTACCCGGTACTGAATCGTACACAGCAATTGCACAAAAACATTATCCTGCATCGCAAACAAAACCATAACAAACCCTTTTCAATAACTCTAATCCAATTACACGATTTGCCCAGTAGAGAAACCCAAAATTCCAGTTCATAATTCCATAAAAAGATAAAAACTTTACTCAAAATGGCGAATCAAAATTCATAATCAGGCGAATTTTTAAGAACCCTAAACACAAAATTCCAAACTCCGCATTAAAAAAAAATAAAACCAACCTTGGTTTTGGTTTCTATACGAACTTCGAGAGATTGCACTTTGGTGGAGAGGACGCCTGCAAGACATTCACAAGAAAAGGGGTTAAGCCAGTGAAAGCCAGGCTCCGCAAGCTTCTGGAAACGACCCCAGCTTTGGACCACTCCGATGTTTGCTTGGTTTATGCACATACAGAACAAACACCAGCAGCATCCGGGGCCTTGTTCCATTTCGATTGACTCAAGCTTTTTTTGTGATGATCGCACAAAGGTTTGGAATTTTGACGCTGTTGACAGAGATCAACAAGAGATGTAAGCTTTTGATGTTTCTTCCTGCTATTTTATTATTCGCTTTGCAGAACAAGTCAAATTTTTGGAGCATATCTTATTCGAAATCAAGATGGATAATTTACAGGAATTGACACCAATGAGCTATCTTTCTTGATTACTACAAACCGACATGTCTGGTTAAAGTAAATGGAACTCCGTGATCGAAACTCTAACACGAGTGCAAAGGAGTACCACAACGACAACGATTAGTGAAACTTGCTGAAACATACGGAAGGAGAGGTGTACTGGTACTTAGCATTACTCCTACCAAACAGAGTATAAAAATATACGATTACAATACATAATACAGAATATACGAGTGCGTATTACTCCTACCAAACTCGATTGAGGCTTCGCCTGCAGCCCGGCCATTGCCAAGCCTATTTTGGAGCACAATGAACAGGCTAATCAAGGCTTGTAAGGACATTGTGAGCAGAATTTGAGGAACTGGGTCTTGATTGCAAAAGCTTGCTTGGTTTAGATTTTATGGCCTTCCTCTCCAAATGTATTAAAGTACTATACACTTCTACAAGGCCCATCTACTCATCACGGCCCATTAGCAGAATGAGGATGTGGGATATGCATTGATCTGTTCTAATTGATTATCCCAAACTCAAGTCGATTTTTAGGCCCTAATTGAGATGTTACATGCTAAAATTAGTATTGACAAGGTCAAATTTTGACACAAAAAATTTAAAATAAATTTTAGTTCGATTCAAAATTCAAACGAACTCTTTCTTCTCTCTTTTTTTTAGAAATTAAAAATGCTATTAAATAATAGAGAAGATTACATCTAGAGATGGTCTCTCTCACGTGAGATAGACCCACTTGGTTCACTGAATACATTTAAGATAAGCAGAAAACGGCGACATTCAACAAAATAAAGGCAAATCGTTTAACATTTAGGGTATAACAATCTTTGCCTTTCTCGAATCTTTGTCTATTACTCGATTTGGGAGGATGAGAGACGACGCTCTGATAGCGATGCTTGCGGCGGCTCCATGGATCATATCCAACTTGATTCTTCGCTCAAGTAAGGACTCATCTCAAGTAGCAAACTCCACCTCAGACAACCTTTAATGATTAGGGCATTTTGTGTTTCGCTAAGATCTTGCTTTATTTTCGGAGGAGGGAGAAGACTCTCTGAGGGTTCAGCTCTTCAGAGACAAACCAGTGAGGGAGATCACGACTTAGCTAAAAGTATTCAGGTCAGTTGTGATTTCATTCTTTATATGATTTCTCAAATCCATTCTTCAACCGAACTTTATGGACGTTTTGGGTATGGCTAATCTGAGTTCAACTCATCAGAGTTTGATTTCTTAAATAACTATAGAGGCTTCGGAGTCTAGCCAAAGAGGGAGAACGAAGAGGAGATCTCTTCCACGAAAAAAGGTACGTTAGTCAAGGATTTTTATAGCTTCCTTTCTTTTTTCTTGAAAACTCCAGTGATTAAACATTTACTCGTTGATGACAAGGATATGGATTAATAGCATGGATCTTTAAGCAATGCTCAACCCAGAAAGGAGAAGATTTTAGTAATTCCAGGCAGTGATGGAGCCAGGAATCTAAGATAGAAGGGCCCAAATAAAATATAGATTTCACAAAAATTTTCTTATCAAAACTAAATAAAAAATAAAGTTTTATTAAGAATATAACATATTTAAAATTACAATGATCCTCGCCTACTTTTCATAGGTTGAAATCTTTTCATAACAAGATCATTGTCAATATTTGCAAATACATCTCTTTCAATGTAACACACTAAACAATCAT
>JAOTBA010000006.1:31762025-31773277 GCA_025629845.1 Erythroxylum squamatum | reverse complement strand
ATAATTTTAAACCATATGAAACATAAATGAAAATATATCTAACCAAATCTTTTATATGGATTATAACATAAGTAAAAATAATATAAAAATGAATATTAAAGCATATAAAAAAGCCAAATAATATTATATAAATCTCAATATAAATATTTATGTTGAGTAAATAGTTAAATACATAATAAATTATGCATTTTATTGTAATAGAGAAGATGTGTTTGCATGATAAATGTAAAGATGAATTTGTGGGTATTGTGAAAAATTAAGTGTAAAATATAAAGGCAAAAGAAACTAAAAAATAGACTCATTAATTGATCTGACCCGAAAAAATCATTTAGGAATCTTTTTTAAATGCTCAAATTAAAAGCTGTATTTTGACTGCCAAAAAAATATATCTATTAATTTTTTTTTATTTTACGGTCTTTTTTTTTCAGTGCTTTAAAAAGCTCATTTATACCCGTAAAAAGCTCATTTATACAGGCACATATGCTCATCACATGCATACAGGCCAGGTATCGTCAGAATCTTGGAAAAAAGCTTCTATCATATATCTAACTTTTGCTCTTCCTTTATGTCCATAAAGCACTGAAAATAACATAACTAAGACAAATGACAGGTCAAGGGATGAGTGACAAGTTTTTAGTATGTACTACAATTAAATTGCAAGGAAGGACCACGTGCATTTGGCTTGGACACTTGGAGCATTTGACTGGTTCTTATCTCCGACGGGTTACTTTCTGAAATTCTGTAAAAGACTTAAGTGATGTTTCAATTTTGTTTGTGATGAATGTAACCTGACACACCGGTAGCATTAATGCGTGGAACTTGTCCTTTTGAGCTACCATTCCTGTCACAGGCACAGCAACAATAGAGCTGAGCAACGAGCCTGGAAGGACCACCACGACACGATGGAATGTATTGAATAGACCTTTATATATTTTAAATAAATTATTTAATAAAAATCAAATCAAGAACTTTACTTAAGTAGTATTTATATATTTTAATTTGTATGCATTTATGATTAATTATATAGTTGACAATTAAGTTTAATTTGAATCTAAAGTCAACAAGTATAGGTTTGCCGAATTTCAATTGAATTTAAATTTGAGAGCTCAATTAAAAATTAGTTTAAAAGATTTTATCATAGTTTTGTCATTAAACAATATCATTTTGGTATTATTTTAATGTAAATTGAACTCAATTCTAATAGGTTGGTTAAAATCTAATTTAAAAGGTTTTATTGTCCTGAACTTATCCGTTAAATTTAATATTTTAAAAATTGAATCGAAATTTAAGTCAGTAAAGTAAAATGATTAAAGTTTAGAAAGTTTAATTAATATTAAATTGTTATAAAACTGGTTAAAGATAGAATAAAATTAAAGAACTTAAAAAACGATTGAAAAAGACTATCCTTATCCATTAAAAATTTAAAGTTTAATTAAAAAATGATAGTGTTAAATAAAAATTAATCAATTTATTTTAGTTTGTAAAAAATTATTAATTTACAAAATTTGACTAATTAATTAATAAATTGTTCGGTTTTTAACAATAAAAAATATTAAACTAAATTAAACTGGAAAAATAAAAACCAAACTGAAAAATTAATTAATTCAAAATTTCCACTGTTAAATCGACCGATTTTGTTTAAAATTAATTAAAATAACATCATTTTAATATCGTTTTGATTAGTTATACTGAAACAAAGTGGCCGCTAATTTGAAAAGTGTGATTTGTTCTATTATCAATTATTTTAATTTTTTAAATTAGAAAATTCTCTAAAAAGGACTAGTCTGAAACATAGACCATCCCTGAAATGCTTCTACTGAGTTTTTAGTCCTGTCATGAAACTTACACAAGCCATTGACTGGATGTTAAGTGCTTCCAACTGCAGGTTCTCTGCTCTTATACTTGTAACCTTAGTTGGGAAGTTTTCTCATCAATCCTCTCCGTCAAGTAAATATAATATTATTAAACGGACAGAATCCTGAAAAAGACAAACTCCTGAACTCAAAGAGTTCTTTGGACAGGAATATTTAGGATGGAGCACTTGATTAACTAATGAAAACACCACAGTTACCCATAAAGATGATCATACATCTTATATAAATTGCGGTTTGTGTTGCTTTTTAGGAGCGAGTAGATCCAGGTTTTCTTGTTTTAAGTATCAGGATAAATGGGCTAATGTGATAGGATTATGCAAAACCTGCGCTGGGTTTGTGAGGAAAAGTGAGTTCTGAACCTATTCCTCTGTACCTATTTACTCTGTGCCTCCTGGACCTATTTCTCTGTACCTATTTATTATGTGCCTCCTGTTTCCCTTGCATCCTGGCCATTGCAAGGAAAACAGGAGGCACAAAGTAAATGGGTACAGAGGATCTGAAGGCGTGAGTTCTTGGGGGAGAGATTTCGACAATCTGGTCTCAGCCTGTAAGGTTCTTGGCAACCCTTCCAATTCCTGAAAACACCAATATTTGACTTTCAAACTTTATCAAAAGAACAGATTTTGACAGGATCGAGCAGCAATCTAACAGATGGCTTGATAAAATAAATTGTTTGTTTTTCAATATTAATCAATGTTTTAAAAATCAATTCAAAAGATGGACTAAAAAATAAAATTTTAAAAAACTTAATTAACTTTAGATCATAATAAATGAATATTTTAGAAGGTAGAATACTTTTTGATGCAACAAAACACTTAATGTTTTACTGAACGTAATATTAGGAGAGGTCAAATAACATGTATCCCAGTAAAGTATACTTTTTGATGCACATTAAATAAATAAGTGAAAATTAATAAGAGATTGAAAATTAACTATGAATAAGTAAGGATGACAATTCGTAACTTATAAGTCTAAATTTAGTTATTTTTAAATTGACCCGAGATTTAATTATTTTAAATAAAAAATATCATCTTATTTAGAAGAGTTGAGCCTCAAATAAGTCTAAGATTGGGTAGCCCAAGTTCAAATTCAATTAAAAAATAAATTATTATGTATTTTTATTTTATAAAAATTGACCGAATAGCCATTGTCATCATATGAATAAAGCTTTAGATACGCCAAATTGATGCTGAGTCACTCCTAGTCATAGCGCTAGATTGAGGCGGCGCTTTTTAGGCATACCGCTTACGACAAAAATATCCCAATTGATATAAAATTAATAAACAAAATTAAATTAAAAAATCAATTAATTTAATAAAAGAAACTTAAGCTTGAATTGAGTTTTGAGTTTAATCAAGATTAAATTTGATTGTAATTCAATCTAATACTAACCCAACTCGAGTTTTTATTAATTTTTTTAATCAGCACAAAATTTTTCGTTCAAGATCTTTAGGATACGTAACTCAAACCCAATTGAACCTAATTAATCTTCAATTTGACTTAAGTTTTTATTCATTTTCTTGTTTGCCGAGTTTTAATTTTTTGAATTGGACATATTTTTAGATTTGATCGTTATGAATTAAATTAAGTTTAGGCTTAAATAGTATGTGTTTAATTTTAATCCAATCCATTATTATCTCTAATAAAAGATTCATTGTACAACATGATTTGTCTTTTGGGATAAAGATGGATATTTTTAAAATAAAAAAAATTCATATAGGTATTAATTTTTAAATAATTCAATTATTAAATACGGGTAATAATTTATAAATATGTGACTCTTGGTTTACGATTTCATGCTGGAGTCTAGATCTGCTGTCTAATATTACTCTGTTTTATTTTATCTCATATAATCTCAGCCATTTATTTTACGAGACTTATGAGGTCACATGCAAAACTTGCATAAATAAATGGCTAAAATTTATTAAACACAATAAAATATCATAACATTGGAGAGAGGATACAGAGTCTTCGCGCTGTTACTGGATATCGAAGCATCACAGGACACAGCTTAGGTTCTTTGTGACTGGACTGGACCGTCCTATTCCTGGAAGAGCTTTGTGTCTTTTTCACGTTACTTTGTCAAAGCTTTTTCTTTTAGCATAAAAAGTGCTTTATACAACGAGTAGGAAAGAGAACCCAAGTGGTCAATTTTTCTAATCACGAAATCTCCATCAAATACAAGGTGCTAAATCAATCAAAAACTCGAAAACCATACACTGAACGAACAGGTACTCAAAAATCAAAGAAAAAAGGTTGAGCAACAGGAATGGGAAATCTTTGTTTTGCATGAAAATCAAATGAGTGATGAAACCAAAGGCCAAAGATGTAGTTAGCAGAAGCCTGAAATCTGTAGTGAGAGAGAGAGAAAGAGAGAAACGAGAGGGGACTTAAAGGAATAGTAACAATAGAGGGATTCATGGGGATGTAGCATAGGAAAGGAAAGGAAAGGAAAGGGTTGAAGAAAAACAAATGATTTTGTTTTTTTTTTCCTTTTATGAAAATCCACATGGAATCCACCAGGCTCTTCAAGCACTTTTTTATATATAGTAACGACGCGCGTATGACATTTATAAATTTTTGTTGAAAATAGCCTAATACATAGCAGACTCGATAATGTTTAGACCTTAATCAAACAAATTATAATATTAGACCTTAAATTGATATAACCCAAAAATGTTGGGCCCAATCTTGGGCATGTAGCCCAAAAAGCATATTAAACTTTCCTTATAATAACTAAAAAAAACTTTAAAACCAATGTTTAAAAAATTATATTGAGAATTAAATTGATAGAACATAAAAGTTTAAGATTTAAAAAGTTTAATAATAAAATCGGTTAAAGATTTAATAAAATATAAAAGTTAAAAAAAATGATTGAAAAAATTGTCTTTATTCTTTGAAAAAATTGAAGTTTAATTAAAAAAGAAAATTGTCAATTGAAAACTAATTAGTTTATAAAAATGATTAGTTTATGAAAACTAATATATTAATTAATAAACTGATTAGTTTTTAACAACAAAAATTACTAAACTAAATCAAATTAGAAAATTAAAACTGAATTAAAAAATTGATCAATTCAAGATTTTTTTTATTAAACAAGTCAAATTGGTTAGATTTTTAAAACATTACTTCAAACACTTTTTTAAATTACGAGATATTTATTATTTAAAAATAATTTAATTTAAGTTGATAGTATCTTTATTTGATAATTTGAAGGATAATTTGTCAAAGGTAAAAATATATTAGATTTATAAATATCAATCGAATCGATTTCGTCCAAATTATTAATTCGTAAAATTATTTATTTAAAATATATAATTTACACTCCGTAATTTATAAAAAAGAAAAAATAAAATTGAGCATCTCGGGTCTTTTTCTATATTAAAAGTGAAAGTAACTAGCCAGCTCATAGACTGATAGACATGAATACGTTAGTGTTACTGGTAGGTTCGTTGTGTCGATGACCATTAAATAGTTTTAGATAATTGATTAAAAAAATAATCGTCATCTAACTTTTTAATTCAGTTTTCAAATTTTCAATTCAATTTACTAAAATAACTCTTATTGTTAAAAATTAATTAGTTTATTAATTGGTCAATCAATTTTTTAAATTAATAAGTTCTTATAAATTGAAATTAATTAGTTAATTTTTATTTAATAATTTATTTTTAATTAAGTAAGGACAATCTTTTTCTATAATATTTTAAATTATTTAATTTTATTCAATCATCAGTCGATTTTATGGTGGTCTAATACTTGTTGAACCTTTTAAATCTTAAATCTTAAATCTCTCATCTTACCGGTTTAACTTCTGATTCTTTTTAAGAATACGTTTAATTGAACTTAAGGTTTTTAATAGAATGAAATGATTTATCATGGACTGAAATGCAAATGGATGTAATATTAGAAAATTGTTGTCCGAGAGAAATTGAAAGATTCATAATATAATGTAGTGAAATATTGTTTAAAAGAATAGTTTATAATGTAATATAGTGAAAAATTATAATTCATTTTATATTTCATCTTAAACAATTGAATCGAAAGTTTCTCATTTTTACTGTTTAAGATGAAATGAGATGTAATATAAAATCTTCTTTTTCAATTATATTTCATTATAAATTCTCTTCTCAAAAAATAAAATAATATTACGTTTTATTCCATTCGATTAATAAACATTAAACAACTTAAAACATTTATTTTAGGTCCTTAAACGTTAGAAAGCAGAACCAACGTTCCCATCTGAAACATTGCACTCAAAAGCTCATGAACAGTTCTTAAACAGGAATCGTGTCTTCTAATATTGGACCCCATATCCCAAATCTAAGATTAAAGCCCAAAGTAAAGCCCAATTTTGTCGATGAACGTTCATAAAACCTCAAAGAACGGTTGCAGTTCACAAGCTAGGGTTTGCGGCTCGCGGGAGCACAGAAAGCTAATCGGATTACAAACCAGCTCTTTGCCTTCTCGTCGTAGTCGTCGTCGTCGGAATCATGGGTCGTATGCACAGTCGCGGGTAATGACATGGGAGCACACTTTTGCTCTCTCTCTCACTTTCTCTCTGTTATATATATATATATATATATGTTTGTGGATGGTATAGATAGTATGTATTGTGATTTTCGTTTGGTTGCAGGAAGGGTATTTCAGCTTCAGCTCTTCCTTACAAGAGGACTCCGCCAAGTTGGCTTAAGATCTCTTCTCAAGACGTAAACTTTCAACTCTTTGTTTTCTCTTTTTGTTTAGATTACATCGTTGTCTTAGAAATTTTGGCGGCAAAAGGATAGTGGTTCAATTTTTTTCTTCCTATTTCTCTGAAGAAATAATTAGCATAACCTTAGTGAATTGGTTTTTTACTTGGCGATAGATGAATAAGGAAAGTGTTTTGTAGGATCTGAGCTTTAAAATGTATGGAAAAATGTGTGATTTCGTCAATTTGGTTCTATCAGGTGGAGGATAACATTTGCAAGTTTGCAAAGAAGGGTCTGACTCCATCTCAGATTGGTGTCATTCTTCGTGACTCTCACGGTATTGCTCAGGTTAAGAGCGTCACTGGAAGCAAGATCCTGCGCATCCTTAAAGCCAATGGTATTTTTTTCTCAGTTAATTCTGTAAATTTGTTGTTGGTCCCCTTGATTTCCGGTTGGGCATAATAATTGGAGAGGAAGAGAAAGGGGTTTTTGGTCATTGTGATTGCTGTTGAAGTGCTTATTCAATACGTTGTTATTGATTGTTGACTAAGCTTGAATTATCCAAAATGGAGCTGAAGGATTAGCTTCCCACAATGTTTGTTAAGGGACTCTTTTTTGCAGTGAAATGGAAGTCTCAAAAGCTGTTCGTTTTGACATGCTCTTTTTGTTGATTGTGTCGTTTTGATTTATTATTGATAGGTCTTGCTCCTGAAATCCCTGAGGATTTGTACCATCTCATAAAAAAGGCTGTGGCAATTAGAAAGCATTTGGAGAGGAATAGGAAGGACAAGGATTCTAAGTTTAGGTTGATCCTTGTGGAGAGCAGGATTCATAGGTTGGCTCGTTACTACAAGAAAACCAAAAAGCTTCCTCCAGTCTGGAAATAGTAAGACTTATTACTTGCTGTATTTCATTCTAAAATTTACCATTTATCACTCCAATGCACATGGATAGCGTGGTAACTACCCGTAATCTCTAGTTATAATTACTCTGCTTCTTCTTTATAATTGGGAATTTGGTTTGTATTTAGTTTTGAGGAAGAGTTGGGGATTTGATTTGTATTTAGTTTTGAGGAGGAGGAGTTGTTCTTTTTAGAATCGTGGATTTGATTTTCTGTTTTCTTGTCCAAACTCCTGCACATGTTAGTACTATGAAAACAACCCCCTTTTTACTTTAAAGATGTTGCCTCGCAGAGTCCCGCATTTTAGGACTCTTTGCAGGAAACAAACTATGGTATTACCTTATCATGTTGCCCAGTAACTTGCTCGCATAGTGGATTCCATGTTCTGTGGATTGATGGCTTTCTTGTTTCCAAATAATTATTTCATGTTCTTCTACTTCAGTTTTCGAATTTTCTTTCTACTCATGATTACTTCGGTTTCGATATCTCTTGCTAACTCTGACTACTATCATCTTGTTTGCAGCGAGTCAACCACCGCTAGCACTCTTGTGGCTTAGGCTAGATATGTTATGTTGCAGTGTCTTTTACCAGACCAGTGTGATGGTGTACTGCTGTAAGTACTAGAAGTTCTTGAGTGCTTCTGTTGGCAGTGAAGAGTAAACGGGGAGATCTTTAGTACTTCAAATGTACTGGTTTTGAGTTTCCTAAGTACTTTCATCGAACATTTGAGGAAATCTTGTTTGACTCTGAATTATGACATTTGTCTGAGCAACTGTTTTGAAGTATAGAATTCAAATTGTGTTATTATTGGCCTATTCTACATATTTTTCCAAAGTTTTTAGTAAATTTCACACGTATGAAAGAAAGGAAAATGGGTGAACAAACTTTACTTTTATTTTAAACGAAATATACTTTATAATATATAGAGATTTACAAGTCTCTGACTTTGAACAATCTTAATCGGAGTCTTTAACCATTTTACAATAATAAATGTTAGTGGCTTAAGATGTTTAAGAATAAAAGTTTTGTTATAAAATTGATCAAAGATTAAATAAATTTAAATTTTTTTAAATATAATTAAAATAATTTTTCTTTACTTGTTAAACAATTTAAAATTTAATTAAAAATTGTTAAATAAAAATAATTGATTTATTTTAGTTTATAAGAATTTGTTAATTTATAAAATATGATTAATTAATAAATAAATAAATTATTTTTTAATAATAAAATTTACTAATGCAAATTGATTCTGAAAATTAAAAATCAAACTAAAAAATTTTATAATTGAAAATTTTATCTCCAATGTTATCTTCTAACTCTTTCCGGGTCAGCCCATCATAACTCAAAAACAAACCCCTCAAAAACCCTAGAACCGCCAAAACCAGAAACTGGTCATCACTCACTTGCTTTCAGTCATATAGAGATTACAGCGAATTGAATAGTGTTTAGCCAAAATGGTTTTAGGGCTCAGGCAATTCATTGAAAGAACCATCTGTGCCGGCGTACCGGTTCTCGACGCTGACAACGGCGAGGAAATGATGCATGTCCAACCCGGCGTCTCTATTGTTCTTGGCAATCGCTCTCCGGAAACTCCAGGAACTCTGTATATCTCCACTAAGTACGCGATACCCTTTTCGAGTAGCTTCTTTTAATCTTTGAAAGTTCATGCTTTTCCAGGTTCTGAATGTTAAGGATGGAATTTTTGTTTCAGAAAGGTAGTTTGGCTGAGTGATGTGGATAGAACAAAAGGTTATGCTGTGGATTTCTTGTCTCTTTCGTTGCACGCAGTGTCTAGAGATCCTGAGGCTTACCCGTCTCCTTGTATCTACACTCAAGTACGTTGGTTTGCAGTTTCTGCAATTGGATATTTTCTATGTTCTCGATCGATTAATTGAAATTATGAAATCATCCTTTTTTCTTAATGGATATGAAAAAAATGCACAATTTTCAAAAAGTAAAAAAAAATACAAAGAATGCAAGTATAGGAAGACTTGGCTCCTGTCTATCCTTCTTTGTGCAGTCAATTTTTGTGGTATATTTCTTACTAACTTTTGTATTGCTTGAAGATTGAAGTTGAAGATGATGAGCATGAATCAGAGGAGTCGGATTCAGAGAGTAGTGAAGTCTTAGACTTGTCAAGAATCACGGAGATGAGACTTGTTCCATCAGACCCTGGCCAATGTATATATATAGTCTATTTGCTTAACGGATTATTTCTCAATATGTTTAACATAATTTACTTTGCTGTAGTATCTGTAGTTATTAACCTGATTCTTTCTTCTTCTGCTTTTTCTTTTTCCTTCTTGGTCAGTGGATACCCTGTTTGATGTCCTCTGTGAATGTGCTGAACTCAATCCTGAGCCAGTAGATGGTGGGTGTTTATAACTCCAGATTTCACTTTCCAATGCTGCTCTACTTTTCAATACTTATTTGCCATCCTTATTTATTTTCTTCTTTAGAAGATGATGAAGAAGGACATAATTGGATCATTTCTGCTGATCAGATGGACGGTGAAAACGGAGGTATACCATACCGACATGTCCCCTTCTAAAAATGTTCTGATTATGCTATGTTTCTTTAACCATTTGGATTCTTCAGGTTTGGCAGAGGCTGACTTTCATTTTTTTGCAAATCCTTCAAATTCAATTGGTCACTCAAATGGCCATCATGACTTAGCTGGTAGTGTGCTTCAGGTAAACCTTCGAATGTTTCATTGATCTAGCTAAATGGTTATACTCTGCCTATTACTCCTTGAACTTCCGGTAATTACATGAAATAACTGTTTATAATCTGATTTTTTTTCTTCTGCAACATCTAAATGATCATAAATTGTACCAACATCACAAATTATAGCTTGTTTGGTATAGAATGAAGTGTACTAATATAGTATTATGGCTTTTGCAGCTTCAAATTGATGATGATCGGTTTGAAGATGCTGAAGAGATGGATCACGACAAAGACATTAGCCATAGGTGATTATGTTGTCAGAATTTAAAGCATTCCTTGAACTATGCCTATTTAGTTTCTAAGTAGCTTTGTGCTGATGGCTTCTGTAAACATTATTAATGTTGATGTTGTGGGTCTTTAAAATTAAGTTGGCAGATTAATACTGTATAATTGTGCATCCTTTCGATAATGTGACAATCTGTAGGACCGAAACATTCTGTTCATCCAAAATTTAACAAAACAAAACAAAAAAATCGAATCTTGAGCGTATTATGACACACTAAAATTCACGACCGCTGTTGGAAAAATTGGTGGATCTTCAGATCAATGTTAATAAGATGATTGGAAGTTCGATTTGTATGATATCTATTTCTACAGCTGTAACGCTTGAAAACAGAAATCATATTTGGAAGGATAACGAAGAAGCAAAATTACAAATACCCAATTGCAACTACTAACTTTATAATCTTTCAACCACCTCAGATCATATGCTAAACAGTCCCGACTTTAGAAGTAAAATATGAAACAAAATTCTCAATCACCATAGCAAAATCTTTGAACTTCAATAAAATACCAGAAAACCCCACATTGCAATAACCCCTAGAAATATTCTTTCAATTGCAAGGCCTCCTACATTTGTTGTGATCCAACATCCAATGAAGCAAAGATTTCCAGCAATATTAATAACAACAGAAGAAGCTAGGACATTTATGAATCTGCAATAGTAACTTCAACTTCAACACCAGGCTCAATTGTGATGGAAGTGATCTGCTTAACCACATCAGGGGAACTGAAAAGGTCAATAACTCGCTTGTGGACTCGTAGCTCAAATCTATCCCATGT
>JAOTBA010000006.1:31734848-31744890 GCA_025629845.1 Erythroxylum squamatum | reverse complement strand
CCATTTTAAATTCAGATTGTTCGGCTTCTGTTATTGTTGAGGGGGAAAGGCTATTAGGTTCCGGGTGTACGGGATAAACCTGTTGGCTTGGGTTAGTTTTCTTTACCTTCCCTGCCTTTGTCTGTTTTTTGCGCTAATGTTGATTTTATTCTAAAAAAAAAATTTCAACTTGTGTTAAACCGTCATAAAATTATTAAAGATTGAATAAAATTAAATAATTTCAAATATCATCGGAAGATATTGTTTTCATTATCGAAGAATTTGACGTTTTAATTGAAAATAAGATTATTAAAATAAAAAATAATTGATTAATTTACAAAAACTAATCGATTAATTAATAAATTGATCAGTTTTTTACGATAAAAATTATTAAAATAAATTTAACAAAAAAATTAACCGATTTAAAGTTTTTACTGTTAAACTGATCAAATAAGTTTGGAATCCTTACAAAACAAATGAAACTCAAGCTTAAGGTTTTAATTAAATTATTATGATAAATGTAGTATGATTGTATATAATACTAATGCAATTATAGCCAATTATGATAATGATTGGGACTACATTTACTAGTATATTTTGAGTCTAATTATATTAAAACATGAATTTAAATCAATGCTTAAGCCATAAAAATGGATTCAAATGAACCGATCCACTATGAACAAAAATAGGACAAGCATTAAGTTCAATTAAATTTGTTTCCACATTTAGCGAAGACCCACCCACGTCCGTCCAACTAAACCTCTTTTATCATAAACGGAATAGTGTTTCTCACGCTCCTAACGAGGAGCGTAGATTCCATGTGAGTATGGTTATGACCCCTCTGTGCCCGCCGTAGCCCGCATGCACTCCAAAGTTTCCGCGTCGTTGTCCCACCCCCAGCACATAGTGCGCGCGTCAGAAACCTCGCACGCCTGTGCAAAAATACTTGAATTGTTTGTGTTTATTATTTTATTTTTATTTTTAATTTCAGTAAAAGAATATGTTTTGTAATTTTTAATTTCTGTTTTTAATTTTAATTTTTTTCTATTTTAAAAATTAATGAAAAAACAGAAAAAGCTCTTTCCATTTTTTTATTTACTACCATTTAAATATATATCATTTAATTATTAATAAAAGATATAAATAATTTAATTTAATTTTTATAATTAAATTATATGTAATTAAAGTTTAATAATAATTATTGAATATAATTAAATTTAAAACATATAAATATTCAATTAAAAATTGATTTAATAATTAAAATATGTTTCAAATAAATATTAATTTATAAATTATTTATTTTATTAAAATAACATATTTTTATTAATAATCTGTTAATAAATATTATATACAAGATTAAATAATATTAAAAAAAATTAAAAATTATCTTTTATTCTAATCTAATATGTAATTACAATATTAACAACTAAATACATTTTTGTTTTTATTTTAAGGAAAAATAAAAATAAAAAATAAAACTAAAACTAAAAATTAAAAACTACAATAAAAAAACAGAATTAGAATCAAAAAACCGTGAAGAAGAAGGTCCGTATGTTTTGTTGACGTATAAATTATGTATTTTTATAATATATTTTAATGTTTATGTCAATAAACTATAAAAAGATGCATGTTTTAAAAATTTTAAAATTAAATAATAAAAATTAAAAAAAAGAAAGGAGTGACCTCACAGTTCAACAGTGGGACCCGTTCAAACTTCAAAGCTCTTCACATTTTGTCATGCCGTCAGTTTGTGGTTGTAGATAGGGGGCCGCACTGCAGCTGTTCATCTGGGCCCACTTTCAAGGTCCTTATCATTCTCAGCTGTAAGATTGCTACTCTGTTCGTTACGCTGACGTGTCATTATGAGCCCCGCAATTTACTCCGTGATTAGCAACATCCAGCCGTTCATTTCATTAAATGTAGATAACAAATAAATTAATTTTACAATTTTATAAATTGTTATTAAGACAAAGTGAAAATCCAAGAGTGGCCTTAAATTAAGGGAGTGTCTGATAACAAGAAGACAAGACAGAGCCACAGAGGTCCCAACAGTTAGAGACTTGTCACCCACAAACAGTGTATAAATCCGAGTACCTCAGGCCCAGTACGACGACGCATGGACACACACTGAAACTGTGTGCGTGTCTCGCCCGTTATGGAGCAATCCTTACAGCTAACTCCATTACAACAGGCAGGAGTTTTGCCATTTCCGTGCAAAACTGCAGACTTTAAGAGGATAAAACAGTAGTCCACGTCACCATTTCCAGAGTTTAACTTCCACTAACTACTTTTGGGGCCATTTTTTAATTTTATTAAATGATTTATTAATTCAATCGGCTTCTTACATAATTACGAAACTCTCCTATTTAAGTAAAATTAACTGTATAAATGAGTTAAACTCATCGCGTGGTCCCAACGTGGAAGAAAAGCACGAATAGCGTTAATCCCCAAACTGCCCCACCAAGCCATCAATTTTCCCGCGCAAAAGAAGTATTTCTGATGATCACATCAGACGGGATGGACGGTCACGATTCCCCTGCCTGACCTAAGTGGGCCCCATCTTTCTCCAAAATCCTTTTTTCTCTTTTATCCTCTCTGTCCTCCATTACCATTCTCTTTCACTTTTTCAAATTTTCAAATTACACCATTCCCCAAAAATGAATGATTTCTCAACCCCATTCCAATTCCATGCACACACACACACACATATATATATATAGACACATTGAAACCATATTAGCGATAACATCACTTGGTCAAATTCCCACAAGAATGAGCCCACTCCTCTCTCTGATCGCCGTCACTGTACTTGCACTGACATTTAGCCCAACTCCGGTGACCGGCTGGCGTCCATGGCCCCACATGAAACCCAACTCCTCCGACCTCCTCTACGGTGGGTCCAAAAAATTCGAAGGGTCGTCCGAGTTCGTTCACTTGCGTTACCACATGGGTCCGGTTCTCACTGAGAACATAACAGTCCACACAATATGGTACGGCACGTGGGAGAGGTCACAGAAGAAGATAATACGCGAGTTCATCGGCTCAATCTCCTCCGTTGATTCGAAGCCTCCTTCGGTCTCCGGTTGGTGGAAGACCGTACAGCTTTACACTGACCAAACCGGGGCGAACATATCCAGGACGGTGCGTTTAGGCAAGGAGAAGAACGATCGGTTTTATTCTCACGGAAAATCGCTGACGAGGCTATCCATACAGTCTGTGATAAAGAGCGCGGTGACAGCTAAAACCAATCCTTTGCCGACAAATCCCAAAAGCGGGTTATATCTTTTGCTCACAGCTCCCGACGTGTACGTTCAGGATTTCTGCGGGCAGGTGTGCGGGTTCCACTATTTCACATTCCCGTCGATAGTGGGTTATACGCTGCCGTACGCGTGGGTGGGTAACAGCGCGAAGCAGTGTCCGGGAGTGTGTGCTTACCCCTTCGCAGTACCAACGTATATGCCTGGACGGAAGCCGCTAAAGTCACCCAACGGTGACGTTGGCGTTGATGGAATGATAAGCGTGATTGGTCACGAAGTTGCAGAGCTGGCAACGAACCCGTTGGTGAACGCTTGGTACGCCGGACCCGACCCGAGCTTCCCCGTGGAGATAGCCGATTTGTGCGAGGGTATATCTGGGACGGGAGAAGGGTGGGTCCTACACGGGTCAGTTGATGGAGGATCATGATGGTGCCACGTATAACATGAATGGGATCAGACGAAGGTACTTGGTTCAGTGGGTGTGGAATCATTTGGTCAATTACTGTACTGGCCCTAACGCTCTCGATCAGTAGTCTACATTTGATTTCATGATCTTCTCTTCTTCTGTAGTTTCCTATAAGGTCTTATTATTTATTTATTTTTATTTTTATTTTGTTGGATTTTGGGTGTGTGTAGCTTGTCCTAAAAAGAACAAAAAATCAAATTGCATAATGTAGTTGAGGTTATTATAATTTGTAATAATATTTTTCTATGCCAATATCTAGTCTTTATCTTCCTACCAGATTAATTTTTATGTTGATTTTTAATATTTTTTTTGAAAATTAATTATTTTTATCATTTAATTTTATATAATAATCTTCTTTTTACCACATTTTAATTTATTCAATGAATATTTTAAAATTTTAAAGTTGCTTATATTAATTTTAGATTATTTTAATACGGGTATTTAGAAACAAGAAATAAAGTTACGTATCTCACATTTCGATCATCATCATATTCAGTCCGAAGTTTCGCAATAAAGAGGAGTCTGAAAAGGTCTGATAGTATGCAGTCTTACTTTTACATAATAGAGAGGCTGTTTTGGTAGACTCACATCTGAGTACAAATGTGATAATAAAAGAATGACGCAAGTCTGTACGCAGCCTTACTTTTACATAATAGAGAGGCTGTTTTGGTAAGCTCACATATGAGTACAGACGTGATAATAAAAAAATAATGCAAGTCTAAAGTTACGTTTTGATATACAGTATAATTGTTGTTATTGTTTGATGATAGTTTAATATGGATTAATTTTTATTTTATTTATTTAATTTTTAAAAATACTGATTTTATAAATTATTTTATTTTTAAGGTAAAGAATAAAATTCTTGAAAGTCCCTCTACATTAATTAATATAATACATTATAATTAATTAATTTACTATAATTAGTGAAGGGAACCATCAAAGCTCGAGGTTAGACGAAGTTCGATGCTATGTATGCCTTCCATGTTTTACGTAATTAATTACATTAAACCTACGGTTGGGAGCACGGGTTTACTCGAAGTAATCGCATGTTCAAACAATGTCTTTCAAGGGAATGATGTACGAGGTAAACTAAATATCTTATTAATTTTTTAATTTTAAAAGTTTAAAAGAGTAAAATTATATTAAATAATTTATTATTAATTAATAAAATAATTTATAAGATAATTAATTATTATTTTTATACAACAACAACCCAGTAAAAAATTTGGCTGATACATGAGATTCTGAAAAATTCAATAGTATGTAACTTTCCGTCTTATTAGTAAAATGATTGTTATTTTTATAAATATTAAAAATATTTTAAAAGACTAACATTTACGTATTTTTTCCTTTTTTATCAAAAAATAAAAAATGACAAAAAAGGAATAAAAACAAAAGAGTAACATTTACATATTTTTTGGTGAAATGTACTTCCTTTCTTCCAAGAAAAAGCAAAAGGAAAAAGGGAAAAGAAACACAAAGACAAAGACAACAATGGGGTGAAAAGGAGACAAGCAACAAGATTCCTAACATTGATCACAGATTTCTACTTTTGGGTTGCATATTTGGGAAACAGCTGGCTCTATCTTCAAGTAGGCATACATTGGATATGGGAGTAAGAAAACATTGAACATGGCAAAGATCAGACAAATGAATCAGGTAAAGCAACCAGGGTTAACAATATATTAATATGATCAGCACATTGATTAATCAATTCCCTTTTGATTAAATGTGACAACAGTAATAACTCAACGAAAATTTGACCGATGCACGAAATCTGAAAAAAATTTAGTAATACGTAGCCTTATTGTAACTGATAAAGAGATGATTTCGGACTTTGGATTAAATATAATCAGAGGCAATTATGTTTAAAGTGGAAAAAGTAGCAGAGGCGCCTGAAGCTTTGATCCTTTTTGACACATATAAGAACCTTAATTATTATAAACAACCAAATGCTTCTAAGTGTGATGAAATCAACTACAGTAACAAAAGTAAGTCACCATCAATCCTAGCTTAAAGGAACAGAAGATGGTCACAACAGAACGGGTAAAAGAAGGAAAAGAAAAAAATCCCTGTTGAAGCTTCTTGGGTACAGCAAGCTAAAGGGCTGTCGAGTTGTGAAGCTGTTTTCAGTTCCATGTAATTGATGTAAACAGAACAATGGTTTATATTTTAATAAGCAACAAAAGGGAAAGTGGAAAATGAAGAAGCATGTATGGAGTAGGTGCAAATTGTTTAGCATTGAAAAGGGAAGAGATATAAAAGGAGAGGAAGTGATAATTACATGAATGGGGACCTCTAGGGTATGCATTTTCATCTGATTCTTCACACATCTTCCATGAAGTGACACAAAGAGTGCTTATATTTAATGGATTTTAAAACTCAAACCAGCTGGTATTGCAGATATATAATGATCAGATGGTCCATAAAGATAACACCGATGTTTTAAAAACCAGACTGGACAAGACCGGCAAAATCAAGAACCTGCCAGTATTCTAATCCGGTTTGTAGTAACAATCTTTATATGTTAACTAATAACTCAGATAGCCCCTTAACCGGTGCCAGAGGTATGATCTTGATACATGCTATTTACTAGAGGAATACATTCATGGACAGTGAAGGATAGAGCTATTGCAGAAGCTTAAGATGCCAACTACACAACTTTAGACATTCATAGTGAAAGAAGGGAACTAGGTGAATTTCTTAGCTTGTATCATTAACTGTAACATAGAGCAATTTCATGGGAAGCAAGGCAAATCACTGAGGTATATATCAAGCTATTCAATGAAAACTACATTTCTTGAGAAGCACAATCTTTAACAAAACTTGCCAATTTCAATACTTCAGCAATGTCTTATAAGCAAACAACATGTGGTATCAAAATGACTTTTCTCGGACGAATGAAGCTCATACCTGCCTAAAGAAGAGGTATCTTCGGAGAGATATACATTAACATTGTCGGACCAAAACCCCCCTCTCGTGAGCCATCCGGGACCAAAAAAACATAAATATGATATGTATTAGCCTCTTCAAAATCTGGTTCTGCGAATAGCAAATGTTGTACTAGAGGCCAATTACACATGCATTAGATTTTAAAGCATATATCAAATAGCAAATGTTGAACTGACATGACGATGTAGGAACAAGTGAAAAAAAAAGAGAAGTGAGTCAGGAAAAGAAAAGATTTAGCTACAGAACTCAAGTTTGGAAAGGATTACATCATAAACTGAAAGCAAGTTAGGCACAATTAATTAGTGAAAGAAACAGTTTAAAGTGACGAGCACTGTAACATCTGTGTTATGCTGACTTTTACAGGGTAAGTTAATAACAAGACAACATGTGAATCTATTGGTTCAACATGTACACAGCAATATGACGGTGAGCAAGAACAGACTCTGCCTCTCATTCATCTCATACTATCCCCTACCATTCACATGACCAAGTCATGCAGGATTCACTCACAGGAAAAGTGATCGCCAGATATGTCTTCCACTAAAAGACATGAACTAAGTTTTAGATGTTTAGAAGGGTGACAAACACAATAAATTACAATCTAACTTGATATGATTAGCTGAGGATTCCGTGTAGAACTACTAAAAGGGATACAAACAACTCATTATCTTTCCCTCAGGAAAGGCATCCTAACTATTCTCTGATATGATACATTCTCGACTCTTCAGTACAACAAGTAGAATACAAGGTAAAATAAACCATGGAAGTGTTGGTCCATTGTGAACCAAAAGTGCTCCTCACAAAACATTGAAGTGTTGGTCCATTCACACATATCACTTTTGGTCCTTAACTTTGTCATTCTGCAGGTACTTCAGCACCCCATATGCAACAGTGCCACCAACAAATACAAAGACCGTAGGGGTAAAAACTGGATAGAGATACTTCACAAAAAACTTATCCCATTCTTCAGGTAGAAAACCTGTAGATACAAAAGAGCTAAAGCCTTGTTAGTTGAAAAGAATTAGCAGTATCTTTAAGATCGAACTTAATGTGATTTGCCTTCTTTCACATGATCATAATGACAAGAATTTATGTTTTCAGACTAAAAATTGAAAGAACTTTACATGTCAACACTGAGCAGTTAAGCAACCACGCATAAGTTAGTGCTACCAGCGACAACAGAAAGTATGAAAGATGGAACTTTCTTACAACTCTGTTAAAGGCTTATCTCTGGGGGTCCCGATTCTCATAATCAGATGCAAATGTTAATAAGAACATAAGTCTTTTAAGGAAAGCCACTAGCCATAGTTCGAAAAGTTGACAGAGTAGCCTCCCAATTCTCACAACAAGAGTTAGCTAGTACAAGGGACTCATATAATCAATAACGAAATGCACTAAAAGTAGGCATCTAGGATCATCACATATACCATAAACATAAATGGGTAACCCCATATAAAACTGATCGTAGCAGGACCTTGGTAGAGGTTAAGGACAGTTGATTAAAGACGGTCAATTTCCAAATCATTGCTTCTCGCTTGTGTATAAGCAAAACATTGAAATGTTTTAACTTCATGGGATCACTAGGATTATATTTGAGTTCATGATCTCTTCAAAGCCTTCAAAAAGAATCGAAACTGTGTTTGGCCTAGAAAGATTTTATTTTGTGGTCCAAATATGGATGTCTTCATCTTCCCAATTCAACCCAATTCAACACAATTCGATTTGAATCATCCCAAATATTTCTAGCTTAATGCAATCCCATCCACCAGTAATATCCAACTTCACTCCAACACAAGTCCAATCAAATACAAAAACCCCATTCATCTTACATATCTTCAATCATAGATTCAATCACAGGATACAACTTCACAATCAACGAACACGTACCTGATGCAGCGAGCATAATGCCCTCAACAAGAATGACTATGCCGAACCCCAACCAAGCAAGAACAAAAGCATTCTCATTTTTCCTCTCCTCCTCGACTTTAGCCTCGTCCACTTGAGAAAGCAGTTCCGGTTTCTCAACGGGCGACCGCCGAATTATCCTCGCCCTCTCTCTTTTACCCTTCTCTTTCTTCTTGCTCGAACTTAACTGGGTTTGCGCCGAGGAAGACGACGATGACGTGGATGAGCCAAACCCCAGCCCAGCTCCCGTGGGCTTCTTGGTCGGAGCTTGGTCGCCGGCGGGCTGAGCGTCCGTGGTGGGTTTCTGGGAGTCGATGGTAAGGTTGGTTTTGGAGGTTGAGAGGAGAAGAGGTGAGTAGCGAAGATAGTGATAGTGTGCGTTGAAGAGGAGAGAAGGTGGAGAGTGGATTCGAAGCGCCATTTTCAGTTTAATCGGTTAATACAGTTGTCTTTGTGTTAGGCTCTTTTTTAGCGTCCACTCAATCTTCAGACAGTTTTAACTTTTTGATAATCGCGCTTTCGCACCTTACAATCTTGGAAGTATTATAAACAGCCCCTTTTCTTTCGGCTTCTTACCATTCTCCCCAATGGACTAATTGATGCACTAATGGGCTGGGTTAGGTTGGGTCGGGCTAGACCAATTTAGCTCAAACTTTTTTTAATTTAAAATTAAAAAAATGTTGTATATCGTTTTTAAAAAAGCAATAAACTTTAGACCAAGCTATGTCGGGCAACCTGAGCTGAACCTAATCAAAAACTCAAAAGTTTTACAAATAAAAACCCTGATTTGGCCTTAGCTAGAGGTCTCGAGTTTGAGTCCTAGAAATGAAGAAATTTGTTTGGTCAGCACTTTACCTTTTACGGGCTGACCTGGTACAAGCGAAGATTAGTTTGAGAGTGGATATCTTAAAGGCACCTTTCTACAATTGAGACCTTCCTAAGACATCTCGTGATCTAACTAAAAAAAAATCCCTGATTTGGAGTTCAATAAGACTAAGCCAAACTTGTTGAGCCAAATTGGGTCGAATGAGCCCGAACTATTTTGCCAAGCCTGTCAGATGAAACTACAAGAGTTTGAACTTAGCCCCTATTTAGTTGGGCATATATCAGTAGGGTTTTTTTTGTAGATATTTTCTGAGAAGAACTTTTCAAAGAAGTCAGTTGACTGTTTGTCTGTCATTTTAAAAAAAAAATTGAAAGAACTTCATACAGTAGATTGTTTGACAATATAAAAATAAAAGACACTTTTAATTTTAACTATATTTTATTTTGTAATGAAAATTATTTATGCATATAAATATTATTTAAAGTACATTAAACAATATACAAAGCACAATATATTAATTAGTATATAATTATAAACCATATAAAATATAAATGAAAATATGTCTCACCAAATCTTTTATATAGATTATAACATAAGTAAACTAATATCGAAAATAAATATTAAAACATATAAAAAGTCAAATAATATTATATAAAT
>JAOTBA010000006.1:31688621-31722815 GCA_025629845.1 Erythroxylum squamatum | reverse complement strand
GAGTTTTTATGTCGCTGTACACCGAAGACGGGGACCAATCTCAAGGAAACAGCTAACCAAACGCCGGACAAGACAGAGTTTCTGTCTTGTCAACTGTCCCCGGGCGTGGGGACAGTATCCAAACATATAGTAAAAGTTTGACGAGGCTAATCACATCAGTGACGTTAACAAGAAACTTAACTTCAAACAATTTTTGTAACAATTTAAAATTCAAATATTTTAGCGTCATATTTTAAAATTTAAACTTGTATTGCAAAATTGAGTTTGAGATTTTATAATATATTAAAAAGTTGTTTCCGACTAAAAACTATTAACATGTAACTAAAAAGTTCCATCTATTCAATTCATCGTACTTTAAGCTATGTAGAATCATTAATAGTAAGCTTATCCATAATAAAAGAAATAAATTTAGTTATTTTTATTATGAAAGATTATATCTTCAAATAGTCAAATTTTTGTATTCTTAAAATACTATATTTCAATATGCTAATAAATCTCAATTTAATAATACAAAAATAATCGAAGAATAATTCATAAGGAAATTTGTGCTTGTCATTAAATAAAATAATAAATCTAAATACATAATTATCTAAATTTATCTTAATTTAGTTCATAAATTAATAAATTAACATAAATAAAAAAACTCAATTTGATGAATATTGAAATCTTGAAGTCTTCTCTTAAAATCATTAGAATCTCCTTCTTTCTTTCTAAGGTAGCTTAGTTATTATTTTAATGTTATAATTAGACTCCCTAATAATTTATCTGTTTCTAATGTGTACCTTACAATTGGACTTCCTAATAGTTTGCCTGTTTCTAATTTCTATTTCCTTGCATCTTTCTCTATTTTATATTCAAAATCTTATAATTTAAAAACAATTTGATTAATATAGGGGAAATATAATAATGTGTTATTTTTTTTATAGTTTATGCCTTATAGTTAATCGGTTGGTTGTAGTTTAGTGACAAAATATTTTAAACACATTATTTATCTTATAAATACAAAGATGTATGTGATAAAATTCATGAAATAAATATACATTGCAAATGAAATTGTGATAAAATTATAATTATGATATTCATATTACATTTACGCATTACTCGTAAATTGTTCATAAGATCGGATAGAGTAATGCATGTTATATTTTTTCTTTTTAAAGAAGCACTTGATCTTGTAGACTAAAATATTGAGATACTTAAACAAACGTACGAGTACTTGTTAGAAAATAAGTTCACTTAATTAACCCCACATGAGAAATTTATTTGGAATATTTCTTGCATGTCTATGGAAATCTCCATTGTGATTGTTGTACAAGTGATCATTTGACTTGAGATCTCGAGAATTATTTTGTTTATGGATTGTTATGTTTTAATACTATTTATGACATATTTTTATCATAGATAGTTTAGTTAGTAGTTATTGGATGTAGCATGAATTATGTGAAGGTGGTTGAGTGATCAAGATATAATTTATTATCTTAAAGTAATTAGGGAGAATGTTTCATTGTTTTCGATTATTATTGATTTGAAAAATTCTTGACTAGGGTAAAATGACATTTTGTAAATAGTTCACAAATGTCATTAATTGAATCAATAACTAATAATGGAGAACTACTATGATTGGACTCAAAATAGAGTAAATATTGATTTCATGTTATATGTCTAATTGGAAATTTTATGATGAAAAATTCATGCACAAAAATGATTAGTCAAAATCACTTTGACATTTCTAAATATTTTGGTGGTCATAATATGTTGTTAGGCGTTAATTTTGATCTGTGGATATAAATTGTTCATTGAGATACTAAAGATAAATTAAAGGAGTTTAATTTATATAATCTTAAATATGACTTAGGATTATAATTTGTATCTACTGCCAACATATTTGCGAATCTAAAGGGTTACACGTAAAGAACGAGGCAAAGAGATAAAAGATATTTTAATCAAGTTGAAGTTGATTATAAAGTTTGAAAAACTTTATGATTAAATATGAGATATTTAATAACTAAAGATTAATATGAGACATTAGAAAATTGATATTTAATTACAATTATTTGTAATTCTAATTAAAATAAAAATTTAATTTCAATTAAATTATTAAAATGTCTATAACATGTTATAAATAAGCTTAAGCTCAAAGGGAGTTAGCACTACTTGCCTAACTCTCTTTGTAACAGTTACAAAGTTCTCTCATCTCGGTTTATGTATATCATTAGAGGTTAGACACTTGTTTAGTTACAGTGATTAAGATGAATCGATTTAAGAAACAGTTCGAGGGATACAATAAGACAAAAACTTTGGAATCAGGTATGAATTACAATTTATATGTTAATAATTTTATAGAATTTAAATGGTTTTGACTTTCGAGAAATCAAATACAAAAAAATTCATAATTATTCCGCTGCGTGGAAGATCATATTTCACAACAATTCTCTTATTGAATAACATCTTATTCATTGAAAAAGTAATTGTCAATACAAGTTTCACAAATGAAATTTTTAGAACATATAAAACCATTAACAATTATGATATACATAATAAAACAAACAAATTTACTTATAATAAAAGTTATGGAAATTTTCATCTACAAAATACCAAAAAATTGAATTCTTAAGACATTATATTACGAGATTAACTCTTATTAATAGTAATTAACTCTCATTAATAATTTCTATTAACATATCAAACAACATAATATATCAAAGTTAATAGATAATTAAAGAGAAAGCTTAATAATGTTATTATAGAATTTATACTCACCAAACATTGAATTTATCCTAAGCAAGAAATTGGTAATTGAAAATAAGTCCTACGCTTAAAATAAAATATGTCAATGGCGATTGAAACTAAGAATAATTAAAATGCATAATATTCTTAGGATAGATTTTTCCAAAGTTTGTTTTGTTCCAAAGGTTCCATTCCACTTAAATTCGGAAATTTTCATAACTCGCAAATATATGTTCTAAATTTTCATAAAAATCATATGTTTTTAATATATTTTAGTATTCCAAATACAAACGATACGTAAAGATGGTAATTGGATCCGGACTCAACCCAACGTACCTTAAAGTAGACATAAAGTCAACGAGCCAGATCTGAATTGACCAGGTCTTGGGCTGAGCACGAGTTGGGGCTTGATCTGACCTAATGCTCAACCCTTATAAGCATAACGACGTCGTTTTGTTGAAGACAACATTATTTTTGCATTTTTAAATTTTATAAAAAATTGGGATCAGACTGATCGGGATCAAGCTCAAGCTCAAGCCGAATCGGGTCTCGGGTTGATCCCGATCCCCAATAGCAAGGGTTCCCTATGCTTGGGCTGGGCTCGACCCCTAGTAGCAGGGGTTCTCAGCCCGGGCCATTACCATCCCTGACTATGAGAACTAGCGTTTAAATAATATACAAACTAAAGGTTGATCCACAAAAATAATATATAAAAACCAATAATAGTGAACCCTAAGTATGAGAACTAACAATTAAATAATATATAAACTAAAGGTTGATCCACAAAAATAACACATAAAAACAAATAATAGTGAATATTCCACTGCTGAAATAAAGGCAAAGACGAACATTCCCTTTTAAGATAAACCTAAAGCAATTATTTAGCACTAAGCTCTAGAGAAATGGCTAAAACTTGGCATTTTCCAAAATTCTAATCATGTTTTTACATAATTATTCCACGTTTATACTTTCGTGATTAGGAATTTAATCCAAAGATGTATGAATTGGAGATTTGGTGTGTTGACTTACAAGGATATTCAAGTCAAAATGTAGCATATAAGTTTTTTAAAAAACCATATAAAACTATTAGATGTCTATTTTTCTATTATTATAACATGTATGAAAATTTATTAAAAAAAATATGATAATTATTTATGCAAAAAGAAATAAGATTCTAATTTATTATTTAAAATCTTAATAAATGTTCCCTTAATTTAAATTTTTATTATGTGTGTTTTTAATTGTTATTTTTAATAAAATAAATAATTAAATTATAAATAATTAAAAATTATAAAAATTTTCTATTAGAAAATTTTTATTAGTTAAACTCAGTGTTACTAATATCGTATTGGACTTGATACCAGATTTAGTTTTACTACGGTGTAGTATTGATACCGATTAATACTGAGTATCGTTTTGGATAATTTTTTAAAATTATAAAATAATTTTAAAATTTTAAAATTTTAAAATTTACAAAATAATCCCTTAATATATTATATTATAAAATTTTTACTTTATTTCAATCATATCTTAAGAAATCATAATAATATAAAATTGATAAAACAAATACTTCTTTGTTTTTATTAATACTATTTTTACATATTTCTTATAAATTAAAATAAATTTAATTTCAAATATTATCTCATATATTTTAAAAGTTATAATAATAATTTTATATGTATATAATTCATAAATATAAAACATATAAATTTTAGAAAAATTGGATATGATCGTATTAAGCTAATAGAAAAAAAGTGAACTCTTGGATTTTTTCTCGCCTGCTAAGAAAATGTTCATTCTTTAATTCATTTTAAAATACTTCAATTGGGATAAGCAAGAAATAGGCTAATTTCGTAGCTAAGAAATATTTATTTTCTTCTAGGAATATTTCTATAAATATGAAGAATAGTATTTTTCTGTAAGATTTCATCTATTAATAAGTTTCTATTCCAACACGGAATGAAAGAAATTGACAGTATACAAGATAGGTAGAAGAAGTTGTCATTTTTTGTCCCAATTCCAATATGATCTCGACGCTTCATTGGCCTAGACTGCTCTTGAAAGAATACTTACGGTTGAAAAGATAAACCTTATATTAAGAATACGATAACCTTATTGATCTAATTGTTGAATTCTTACACATGGTACTTAATCGATTGAATAAGTATATTAGATCTAATAGAATTATTTTGTTGTATCTAAACTAATATCAATCAAATCTATTTCATGAAGTATGATCTGAATCACATCGATTCATTTTTTCAATCTCTATATATGCAATTCCCTTAAGATCGGAAGATATTTTCATAGCTTGTTTTTGATGTACATAATTTTTGACACATTTTCTTTTTTTTTGATCTACCATATGACAGTGAATTTGTTCCTGGGTTTTGTACACACCACTCGTCACACTGTGGGAGCTGCCCATGCCCGAAGTTGTTACCTTAATCGCAAGGAAGGGGATGTTGAAGGCAAGGCTAGTGATTGGAGCGAAGTTGTAATAAGATAACTGTACTGGAACGTGAGGTTAGATCAGTTCCTTTTCAGGGCAGAGCTAATGCTTCTATCAAGAACGTTTTATAAAACTCTTGGACTTTCCGAATTTGGAGTATCCTACTTTTATGCAATTCACAAAGTTTAGTAAGCACTCGAAATTTTGGAGTGAGTTTATAATGATCATGTCATTATGAAAAAATATAGACGTGCTCAATTGAGAAATTTTTTTGAATCAGATTACGTTACTTTGAAATCCCATGGTGATATATTATAAATATAAAACATATAAATTTTAGAAAAATTAAATATGATTGTATTAAGCTAATATATTTCATTATGTAATTTATAATCAGTATAAAATTTTATTTAACAATTCTTATAAATATATTATAAATCATATTCTTATATATACGTGATTATTATTTTATATAGGAGAAATTTTAAGTTTTTTGATTTAATCCTAGATTTTTTTAAATTCATATTTTTAACCCGTATTTAATCGATATTTTAGAGGCGGGTTAATACTTAATAGTTAATACCAAATGAAAGAGCCAATAATAACTAGTGCCAGAATCTGGTACTGAGCTTTCTAGTTGGATAATAATTTTTGCCAGTACGGTCGGTAATGTATTCCACAGTACAAAACGGGATTCTAAACATAAGTTCAAATGTAAGAAAGTTTCATATATTTTACTTAATCATAATTATAAAATTTATAATTCATTTTGCAAAAAAAATAAATTTTAGAGTGAGTAAATTTTTATAAAACTTAAAAATTAAATTAAAATTTTCTTACATAAAAGTCATAAATGTACACTGGTTTAACGATTATATATCTAGATTTAACTCTTTCGATCGGACAAAAATGATAAGCTCATAAAAGTGATCGGGTTTATGAATACTGGATCCAGTCGTATTATGAAGTCTAATATCTTATTATCTGATACATGGGCTTCTCATGATGAAGGCTTTTAAAGATGGAACTGTAAAATTCATCTATGCACGACCTAATAAAGATACATCCGAACTTTCTATCTTTGGAATAATTCTTATGATTTAGCTCTTATTTTCACATATAAAAGATAAATCTAGTCCTTCTATATATTATTTTAAATCTAATAAAAATCTAGTCTATATCAGTTATTATCATGGACATTTTGTATGAGATGCCGACTCATATTATCCGTTAAATTATAAGTAAATTTCAACTAGTTTCATCGCATGAACATCAAAATAAATAGTGATCTTTAGCTTTAAGTATGGAGCAACTTTAAATCTTTGAATCTAACGGTCTTATTTTGTGAGGTTGCTATAAACTGACAAGGGAATTAGTCACCGATTACGTTAGTAGATACCTGATAAAAAAAACATCAAAATAAAACAAGGGAGAGCGTTTTTGTTTCACACTATACATTTTGGCGGTTCACGGCTTGCACGTTTAAATCCAAAAATCAGAATAATAAAATATGCGAATTATTAAATTGCTCTCTATCTCCTCCGGTTTCAATCCTCTGTTTTGTTCGTGCTAACCTCTAATGTTCGATTTCCCGCGAAAAAATCTTCACTTTCTCTCTGTATCTCCCTGTATCTCTCTCTCCCTATATATATCTCTCTCATCAATTTGATTCTTAGTTTCTCTTCTAGAACAATCTTTGTGTGATGTTCGTGACGTCGTGATTTGTTTATACTCTCACAATGCAGTAAAGAGCGTGAAAACTCGATCGTAACCGTCGCAGAGGCAACGCTTATCCATGTCCGACTCGCTGTCTTCAACTCCGAAGTCGTACAAGCACCGGAAGATTCCTCCGGTACCCACTCGCCGGACGCAGAGGTCCCTCACCAATGATAGCAACCCCGAGGGGGGTGGTCGGTGCGATGGGAGGGCGGAGGAGCAGTCAAGTGGGGGAAAGGCCGGCGAGGTAGTCTTGGCGTCGAGTCTCGGGTTGAACCATATTCGGACTCGGTCTTCTGCGTGTCCGTCGCCTCTGGGGCTCTCGTCGGCAGGTATTCCCACGCCGTCGAAACTTGGGAATAACGATGGCAGAAGCAAAGAGGAAAAAAGTGGGCCTGATTCGAACTTCTATAATAATAATAATAGCAACTTTACACCAATTGAGAAAGGTAATCGTCGTTTAGTTTTGTTTGCTTTTGGCGAAGAGTATCCAGCTTTTGGTGTTTTAATGGAAGAAACGGTTATGGACATGTTCTGTAAAATTTTTTAAGACTGGCTCCGAATAAACTGAGCACTTACAGGTCTAAACGAAGTCTCATCTTAAAATCAATTGATAACAGGAGTAAAAAATTAAACTTGTATGCATGTTTAATGTCATATAATATACTACAAACTTTTACTTATATTTTAAAATGTTTTTTTTATATGGGGGCTAATTTAAAACTTACTAGATGATAATAGTTACGACTGATTTAAGAACAATTTGTTCTATTATCATGTTAAATTTTATAAAATATTAAGAACAATTTTCAACATGTTCAGCAGGGAAAAGGGCGTTTTGGAGCCAATCAAAATCTTTGAAATATTCATCATCGATCAATCCAACTCTGGAGGTATGTTCTCTGTTTACGTATTGGATTCGTGGTAATTTTCTCTATAAGCTCAGTTTTATATGTGAGCATGTACTATTTTGTTCTTTTTCTTTCTTTCATTCCCTCCATAGACAGAGTAATCTTGCAACGTTTTTCAATGAACTTCAGTCACCGCGATTCCAAGCTATGGTTCGAGTTACGAGTGGAAGAAAGAAGGTCCCGGATGTCAAGAGTTTCTCTCACGAGCTTAATTCCAAAGGTGTTCGACCATTTCCCGTACGGAAATCTCGAGCTTTCGGTCATATGGAGGTATACTCTTGTCATTCACTCCACTTTCTTAATGTTTCATGTGCGTATATCTTTATCCTGTGTTCTGCTGTAGTTTTTAGTGGTCAACAGAACTGGTCTCACCTAATTATTACTATTTTAGGAAGTAACGAAGGCAATCAGGGCAAAATTTGACAAGTTAAAAGACGAAGTTGATTCAGACTTGGGTATATTTGCCGGAGATTTAGTGGGCATACTTGAAAAGACTTCTGATACTTATTCTGAATGGAGAAAGTGTTTGGAGAACTTGCTGGTTGTAGCCAGGCAATGTGTAAAGATGTCATCTAGTGAATTTTGGGTTACATGTGAGCCTATTGTTCAGAAATTAGATGATAAGCGTCAAGAGCTACCAATGGGGATCATAAAACAAGCACATACTCGTCTTCTCTTTATCCTCACCAGGTGTACCAGGCTTGTTCAGTTCCAGAAGGAGAGTGGCTATGAAGATGATCGCATCATGGGTCTTCATCAATTTAATAATCTCTTTGTTTATAAGAAACATATTCTGGAAGTTGCGCAGCAGGACTATAGTGGTCCATTGGCCAAGCATGATCAAATTCAGCAAGGCCAGGAGATTGACACTGCCAAAAGTGTTGATTCAACAACTAGTAGCTTTAGGATGTCTTCTTGGAAGAAGCTTCCTTCTCCTGCTGGGAAAAATCGGATGGTCAATGATAATGTTGATACACCTAGCAAAGACAAATCAGAGTCACTATATACCAATGACACAACAAGAATTGGTGGAGATAACCATTCGCAATTTCTTGAGACCCCACAACATCCCCCATCTTCGGCCTTAAGAAGCGCTGGTTGGGGCTTCTGGGGGGAGCAACAGAATGTTGGATATGATAATTCAATGATATGTCGTATTTGTGAAGTAGATATACCCATTGTGCATGTAGAGGAGCATTCCCTGATATGCACAATTGCTGACAGATGTGACTTGAAGGGCTTAACTATAAACGAACGACTTGAAAGAGTTGCAGACACTCTTGAAAGAATACTGGAATCATGGACTCCAAAAAGCACACCAAAAAGCTCCGACTCTCCAAGAAGAAGTACCGAGGCTGAAAGAGCAGGTATACAAGAGGAGCTAGACAATTTGACAGAGCGGAACAGATATTCTGGTCGTTGCTCTAGGGAGATGCCTGATGTTGCACCTGATGCCGATAAGGAAGATCCAAACATTATACCTAATATTTCATGTGAAACTCATTCCTTTCTTACACCAGATGGAGACGCAAAAACACCATATGCGGGGAGTTTGACACCAAGATCACCGTTATTAACACCACGGGCAAGCCAAGTTCAACTGTTATTTAGTGGACGAAGAACAATGACAGAGTTTGAGAATAGTTATCAGGTATGTAGATGTGTTCAATATTGTTCCCAAGTATATCGTGTCTTCTAGTATTGATTGTTGCTAAAAACACATTCTGAAACTGATGATAAACTGTAGGCCCTTCATTATTGTGGACGAATAGATTCTTTCTTGACATGTTATATGCGTATAATTATCTTGTCATCAAGTTGGTATTGGTTAGGAGATCTTTCCCTGATCTTTCTTCACATATCAGATAATTGAATATGTAAATGCACCAATATAACATTTTACCATATTAAATGAAGTAAACTATTTTTGTGAGCCCAAAGTTTGAGGAAGCGAACCCTTTGATAATTAATAATTAGCACTGTTGAAGAATTGTAAGTTCTTGATATTACCCATAGACTCTCTTGTGAGCTGTTTATGCATAACTTTCTTGATACATCCCGGTAAATTAGACTTCATGAGACGAAATGCAGGAGTGATGCTTCCAAAGACAGCTGTGCTTTAAAGCTCTTGTTTTATAACTATAGCTGTATTTCATGACTTATGTCTTTCCCTTTCTCTGTAATAACCATTTATAAGAAAGCTTCTTATGCTCTAGTGTTTGTTGAATGTGATGGGTACTATAATTGTACATTTATCTTCTTTTCGTTTAATTTATAATCAAGTATTTTTGGTGATGGACTTTTTCTTGATCTGGTTATTTCACTAATTCTGCTTCTACTTTTTGGTTCTTTGTTGCTTCACTTGTTATTCGTACTAATGCATGACAGATCCACAAGCTACTTGATCTTGCTCGTTCCATTGAAAAGATAAACGGCAATGACTATAGCACATTAGAGTCTATGATTGAACGTCTAGAAGACCTGAAATATGCTATTCAGGATAGGAAGGTGGATGCACTCATTATTGAGACTTTTGGCAGACGCATTGAGAAATTGCTGCAGTATGTTGCCCTTCCATCTTATATTATTGTCAATAAGACAAACATTTGAGGACCTTACTTGATTTATTGCTATCATTGCCACTTCTACTGTTAATACTAGACCGGTTGGAATTTACAGGGAGAAGTATGTACAGTTGTGTTCGCAGATAGATGATGAAAGCCCATCAAATCATTCAGCTGATGAAGTAACCTCTGTAGAAGATGAACCTGTTCGCAGTTTGCGTGCCAGTCCTAATCAAGGTTCTAAGGACCGAACTTCTATAGATGATTTTGAGATATTGAAACCAATAAGCAGGGGGGCATTTGGACGTGTCTTCCTTGCCAGAAAAAGAAAGACTGGTGATGTATTTGCTATAAAGGTTAGCATCCATATAATAGAACAAAGGCTGATAGATTTTCATCAATGTTTCCTTTTTGTTTTTGTGATTAGATAGATAGGTTAATTCTCTTCAATGATGGATATGAATTTCTTCTTCATTCTTCTAGGAAAATTCACTTGCGCTATTCTCTTCAAAGTTACTTCTGGGTAACATTACTCGTATTTTCTTACCACGTAAAAAGTTAGTATTCATCTATTTGTTTAGCATATAACATGGTATCAACTTACTCTATTCTTCTGACCTTCTTACACTTTGTGTTGATCTAATTGATTTGATGGGGATGATTTTTGCAGGTTTTAAAGAAGGCTGACATGATACGTAAAAATGCTGTTGAAAGTATTTTGGCAGAGCGTGACATTTTAATAACAGTTCGCAATCCTTTTGTGGTGCGGAAGGCTTAAATGTTAAAACAGTTTTTGACATGCACGATACAGTGAACTGTTATCCTAATTTCTCTGTAATTGATTATGAACAGGTCCGATTTTTCTATTCCTTCACATCCAAGGAAAATCTCTATCTTGTCATGGAGTACTTGAATGGTGGAGATCTTTACTCTTTGTTGAGAAACTTGGGCTGCTTAGATGAAGACATGGCCCGAATATATATTGCAGAAGTTGTAAGGGCTTACCTCTGTTATGTGAAAAATAGAATTGTGTACTTGCTTTTCCTTGGATTTGCTTCTTAGTCTATCAACGGAACTTTCATCGAAGGTGTACTAGTGGTGAATTTTTATTGTTTCTCAGGTTCTTGCTCTGGAATATTTGCATTCGTTAAATATCATTCACAGAGACCTGAAGCCAGACAACTTGTTGATTGGTCAAGATGGTCACATCAAGGTTGGCATTTGGCAAATCTTTTCTAAACCATTTACTCATTGGAAAGATCAATCTTTCTATTATAAAAATTTTACATAAAATTATCAACTGTTTCCTTTAGCCAACCTGCTACTTGGGTAGAAATACGAATTAGTAAATGGTGATAATATCTTTGGGAACTTATGAGTTTCTAATCTATTCTGATACAGTTGACAGATTTTGGGCTGTCAAAGGTTGGTCTCATCAACAGTACAGATGACTTATCTGGTTCATCATTTAGTAGTTCTGGTCTTCTTGCCGATCATGAACCACAAGTTCAGTCTTCATCCAAGAGAGAACGTCAGAAGCATTCGGTTGTGGGGACTCCTGATTATTTGGCACCTGAGATACTTCTTGGCATGGGACATGGTTCGTAAATATTATGCTCAAAGGGGGACATAAAGCATAATGATGAAGCTTTAGTTTAATGGTTTGATTCTTATCTACTTTCCTACTTGAAGGTGTAACTGCTGATTGGTGGTCTGTGGGAATTATTCTGTTTGAGCTGCTTGTTGGAATTCCTCCATTCAATGCAGAAACTCCACAGGTAGGACCATTGACCTTTACAACCGGCTAACTCATTAAAACACCAATACCATCGCCAGTTTGCCCTTGTTAATGTTGGATATGATTACTAAAACTGCTTTTAGTTAACTTATACCGTTCAAAATCAATGGTTATATGTACTATTCATTCATCCGTGCTTCAGATTGAAATCAAATATGTTGCCTTCTGGAGAATTTTAATATGCACATGATTTTAGCCTTAGTTAATTACAGGAAACTTAATTTCATCCTCATGCGTCCTATTTATCGCAGCAAATATTTGCCAATATAATGAACAGAGACATACCTTGGCCAAAAGTGCCCGATGAAATAAGCTATGAAGCTTATGATTTGATCAACAAGTAAGATTTGTATATACTTCCTAGACCTAACACTTAATATGATTCCATTAGAATGAATGGTGTTTTACTCTTATTGATTTGATGTCCCTGGAAATCTGTGGCCTTTCAATTTTCAGATTACTGACTGAAAGCTCAGTTCAAAGATTAGGAGCAACAGGGGCCTCTGAGGTAAAATTTTACAACCATTGTTATGACTTGCAGTAAGGCTGCAGATAATTGAAACTAATTGGGTCATTTGTTTTTCAGGTTAAGCAGCACCCTTTCTTCAGGGACATTAACTGGGATACACTGGCAAGGCAAAAGGTTGTCTTGATTTAGACATCTTTATTTTATGGCTACTAGCGTCATATATATTTGGAACACTAACGAACTTTTATTGCAGGCTATGTTCATACCATCAGTAGAAGCTCTTGACACAAGTTACTTCATGAGCCGTTATTTATGGAATCCAGAAGAAGAAATTGTTCATGGAGCTAGTGACTTTGACGATTTGACAGACACATGCAGCAGTAGCGGTTCATTCGGCAACATGTATGATGAAGATGTATGTATAAATTTCAGTTCTGATAAATCAGTCGCCCTCCTCACATTTGGCTTTATGTTTGATAGGGCCTCAATTATAGCATTCATCAATACTCCTGGTGGCATAACATTCAAGTTTTGATTAATCAAACTCAGGTCAATAACTTATAGTAAGCATAAATTTCTATATGATCTGATCTGAATCAAAGAAAACATTTCTCCATAGGAATGGCAGTCTAGTTTAGGGAAAAAACATGGAAGTTATAGTTCATGGTTTCGATGTGAAGTTTGTGCTGGTTACTAAAGAAACCATGAATGCTAGTATGCCACATCCTCTTATCTTTTTATGTGAAACTTTAACAAAGACCAATACCTAGTTATTACATAATTAGCAGATCTACTAGCTGTAACTTGTTTTTAAATATAATCCATTTACTACAAGATGTTGTCTTTTTATTCGGACTTCCAACTGTTTTATGCCAGGGAGACGAATGTGGTAGCTTGGCTGAATTCAGCTGTCCAACTCTTGCTGTGAAGTATTCGTTTAGTAATTTCTCTTATAAGGTGAGAGTTACAGCACCTTGGTTTTGGTTAAGGACTTGTAGTGCCCAACTGGGAAGGCTTTCATATCCAGTCAATACTAATTCCTTCATACTAAACCATACTCTTCAATTACTGCTGTTATTATAACTCCAGAAATTAATGTTGTGATTTTCGTACAGTAGCAACTGAAAAAATAATATAAAACTGTCTTGTACTGTACTGTGCTGTCATACCAGGCTCTGGTATGGTACTGGCAACTTTTCTAGAAACTCTTCATAATTCCGTCTAATAATTCAGGGCAAGTCTGTATCATCATATTATTTGAGAATTTTCTTCTCGTGTTCACAGAACTTGTCTCAGCTGGCTTCTATCAATTATGATATGGTCATCAAGACTGTCAAGGAAGCAGCAGATGCCTCCAAAACTTCTGTTCCTTGACATGTTGGCTTTCACCTACGAAGTATCTCTTATTTCCTTCTGAAGTTCGAATGTAAATCTTCTTGAGGTAAATCCATGTTCGAAAGGTATCTTTTTCAATGCCTACTTTACAAGGATGAATCTGTTAAGATGATGATACTTCAGACACAAACCAGTTGTTAAGATTTGATAGAAGTGGAGTAGAAAGCATTCAAGGTTGTGGAAAATATTCAGATTTTGACCCTGCTATTTTTGTACATATATCTATATGTATATATCCTAGTGGGAAATCTTCTTTTTACCTTTCTTTGTATTTTCAAGTACTTTTATTAGTTTATTAAGGCTCCAAATTGGTTTAAATTCAAAACTAGCATTGAAACTCGACTAAGAAAAAGCGAAATCTAATTAAATATTATTGATGAAGGTTATAAGTTGATTATGTGTATAATTGACATATCATGAACTCTTAAATCAAACTAGACTTATGAAGTTAAGGATTCGATTCACTTAATTGTCTTCGTATCATGAACTCTTAAAATCAAACTAGACTTATGAAGTTAAGGATTCGATTCACTTAATTGTCTTCGTTCTCGATTAAGTGATAGAATTATTTTAGTATCTTTTGAGATACAAGTAATCTTATAATTATAAGAAAAAGGTATACAATTAATGAAATTTATTCTAATTTTTAGTATTGTTTTAAAAATCGAACTGAAAGTTAAACCGGTAAGAAAAGAGATTTAAGATTTAAAAGATTTCAACCGATATTAAACCGTTATAAAATCGGTTAAATATTAAATAAAATTAAATAATTTAAAATATGATTGAAAGTTGAAGAATTTGAAATTTAATTAAAAAATATTTTTAAATGAGAATTAATTGATTTATTTTAGTTTATACGAATTTATTAATTTATAAAAATTGGCTAATTAAATAATAAATTGGTTAGTTTTTAATAACAAAAATTATTTAAATAAATTGAATCGAAAAGTTAAAAATTAAACAAAGCATTCTTTGTAACTTTTTATGAAGTTCAATAGTGTTTGATCCTTATAAAGAATAAAGGAAACAAAATAAGGACTCTTTTTATTGCCTATTTTATTCTTCAAGAGAGCATATTCTAAGCAAGGTACCCTTCCTACCCTTGCTCAAGCTGGACCTAATTCCGAACCAATTTTTGGTAATACGTGGGAATCATTTTCAACTAACTTGGGTATGCATATAATTCTAAGCACAAAGAGTGTTTCCCATCTTTTGAGTGCTTCCTTTTATAATTTGGCCAAAAAAGAAAAGAAGACAATCTTTAGAGCACAGTTGTTGCAGATCATGCCACGATTTTAATGAAGGAATCTTCATTATCAAAACCCTTTTCTTTGATTCTGTTCAGTTTGGCTTTATGTTCACCACTTAAAAAGGACCCTATCATCACATTTGTTTATAGTTCACACCTTTCAGTGGTGCCTATAATTTAGCTATGTAAAGTGAACTAAAAGCTCTTCGCAAGCGTCCATTTTGGAATGGAAGTCCATTTTTATCCGATAAGTACAAAAAGGATGAAGTTTTAGTTATTTTATGTATTAGTAGCTCTGGGGTGGTCGAGTTAGTGAAGTAGAATAGTATGAGGTTAAAAGGTTTTGTGTTCGATTTCTCTTACCTACGTTCTCTCAATCGAGTCTGTCGAATAGTGTCAGGAATCCCACATCAGACAACTATGAGGGCATTCAAGAGTTTATAATAGTGTGCAAACCTCCCCTTCTTGAGCTAGCTTTCGGGGTGAGTTAGGCAATTCTAACATGATATCAGAGCTAGTTTATCTCGATAGTTTGGGGCGGTGCTCGGTTATGTCCCTTTGCCCAATATGTCCATCAAATGTCCAGTCCTACTCTGGACTGAGGGGGTGTGTCAGGAATCCCACATCGAACAAGTATGAGGGCATTCAAGAGTTTATAATAGTGTGCAAACCTTCCCGTCTTGAGCTAGCTTTTGGGGGTGAGTTAGGCAATTCTAACACATAGGGCCTGCTTAGCACGGAATGCTCGATTGACGTAATTTGCAGACTATTGTATAAATTCAGATATTTACCTAGTGCACATCTAAAGGGTAGCGACTGCGGTTCTTCCGTTTCTTAAAAAAAAAGTACTAGTAGAATAAAATTTCGATAATGCATAATAATTCTTCAAAACGAAGAAGAAAGTTATAAACCTTTTTTGATCTGAAATTGTCTGATATGGCTTCAAGTTTTGTTTTTATGTAGAGAAAACAATGTACCGTACAGTAGTTAGCTTGTTAAATCACTTCTTGGTGGGAACTCGACAGCGGTCACTTTGTGCAGTTGCAATGTCTACATCACACGATTGGAGTTGAGGATCTCAGATGTAAAGTGTATAGTGTGCAAGATGTGAACTCCCACTGCAAGCTCCAAGGTTCCATTAATGGAGGAACCATGATTGTGACTGGCTCAGCCTGATTTGGCTGGGGTTGAACGTCATTGTTTAGATTTATGATCTGTGCGACCCTAGTTATAGAATACCTGCAAAACAAATAACGGCCGGCCGGGAATTGATTCCCGGGAGGCTCCTCCGACGCTCAAGTCAGTCTTTTTGTGTAGGTTTAGGCTGCTGAAAATAGAGGAAAGTAGGGTTGTAATCTCATACTTGAATCAGGGAGGAATAGTACCTTATATACCTGAGATTATCGCTAAGTTTAGGTCTTTACGTGAGTCGTTGTGTTTGCATGGGAGATTATCTCCTGTACTCGGGCCGTCAACATCTGAGCCTGGGGCTGGGCCCGGTAAGACCGGCCCTGCCGACCCAACCAGTGACCAAAACCCTCTTTTTTTTCTTTTTTTCTTTGTGTCTATTGCAACTCCATTATTAAAAGATACATAAAGCTATTTATAACGTATTTGTTTAAGTTGTTTGGATGACGATGTTTTTGGAGGGAGGGGATGGACAAATCGAAACAACACGGAACTAAATCTCAGTGATAATTAATTTTTTTGAATCGATCAATTTTTGATTTGATTTGATTTAATTGTATAATTTGTTATTAAAAATTGATTAATTTATTATTCAATCGGTCAATTTGATAAATTAATATTTTCTTATACACAAAAATTAATTAATTAATTTTTTTAATAAACTTTTTAATTAAACTTTAAATTATAAACAAGAACAATCTCTTTCAACTATATTTTAAATTATTTAATTTTATTTAATTTTTAATCAATTTTATAAGGATTTAATGTCAATTCAATCTTTTAAAACTTAAACCTTTTATCTTATCGATTTAACTTTCGGTATAAGCGCGTGATTTGGTAATATGCCGAAAATTGGAGCCGCACAATCACTAGCCAATAGAATATGCCTTTCTCTCATGCCTTTCTTCGTTTATGGTTTGATATTTTGGTATCCTAAGTATAATGGAACCACACCGATCCATCCCAAACGAATTTTCAACGTGCTTGAAGAACCTATTGATGAGTTAGGTCCCGTAGATATTCGCACAACATCTCCTATTCATAGATAGTTTTTAAATCATTGAAAAGAACTATTACTTTGAAGTTGTTGGTGATGATTTTCCATTAAAACAAAGACGATCTGAGAATATTTTGCCATAGTGATCTCTTGCGTAGATACTCTTTGGATATAAACATATTACATGTTCAAGTTAATGCCACCAACTATTGTTTGACTATGTAACCTATTCCCTTATATTTTATAACGAATTTAAAGAAAGTGGAACTAATTATTTTATCATATAGTTCAACGATTTTTGGATAAATTATTTAAATATAGATATGCAATTCATTATGAGAATTTTTTTTAATTTAATAAATGCGTAATCAAAATTTAAAGACAATTTTAAATATGTTATTTCTTCTCTTTATTAAGAGATAATGTTTGGTCTATCGTTTTTTATAATTTTAGCAATTTAGTTTATTGCTTTTGAGGTATATAAATAAGAAGGGCAGTACACTTCCTGACGACTTTATCATAAATTAATTAAAAATAAAACAAAGTAAACGACACAAAAGTGATGATTACTTCACAGATGGGACTAGCTAACTCACCTGAGATTGTTTTTGTGAATGGGGAATAATAGGAATATGCCACTTTCTATATTAGAATACTATATATAGAAAAATGTCATAAGTCTGACATAACTAGATATGCAAGGCTTTCAATTTACGAGGGTCGAAGGAGGGTCATCAATATATACAACCTTCTTTTTGTAACTTTTACAAAAAGATTGTTTCCGTTGTTTGAATTTGTGACCTTATGGTCACATAGGAGCAACTTTTATCAGTTGCTCCAAGGCTCTTCCTCTAAAATATTCTATATAAAGTGATTAGTGAATATCATTTATATGCATGTATTAATTAGTAATTCAAAATTAAACAATAAATTTGATTTATAATATTTACAAACTTAATGTCTTCTAATTATTAAATTATGTCTACTTTTAAATTACTAGGATGAATAATAGTATGTAACTCTCTCAAACTTGAAATCTTTAAAATGATAAAGACACCAAAAAAAAGTATAGAATCTTTTAGAAAAAATGATTTTTTTTCTAGGAGTGAAATAGTCAAAATCTTCCTTATAAAAATATTTTAGAATTTGAGTCTTTATTCCTCTATTTAAATTATAATTCGCTTATTACTATACTAATATCATTCTTTATTTAGCCCATGTTTTAGAATTTAAATTTTTTAAAGATCGCACTCGTATCAGAATAATAAAAAATATAATTAATATGACTCTAACTCGAGTCAAAGTTAATGAGTTTAGTTCAAGTCATATTTGGAGGTAAATATCTTAGAAAATGAAGATTAGCTTGTGTTGTTACTTATGCTATTAATCATTGATCCATCTACTTATTTGAATGATAATGATAATTAATGGCATTTTAATTACATAACGTGTTTTCTACCACTATTTTTTTCCGTAACAAGTTAAGAAGAAATTATATTAACCAAAATATATTTGAAGATATACAAGCCATGTTAGTCAAATGGCAACACCTAAAAAGGATAATTGTCTATGAGTAAAAAAACACACCTCTGGAGCTAAACAAAAGATTATCTACCTAGGAGTAAGTAATAATTATAGAATTTACTCTACTAGACTATATCCACTAGTGAAAACATTACTAAAGTTGGGAATTGGTCTGGTATTATTGCAGGAATTAATCAAGTACTTCTCATAATCGAGTCAACTCTTTACTCATACTTAGGAAGATCTTATGAATAACAATATGTTCTCTAATTTAGAGCAAGATGCTGCTTATAATGCTATGAATACTTCGATTTTATCTTTGAAATAACCTAGTATTTCTTTCCTTTCATGAAGCATTGGTTCCACAAGTTACGAATAATTTGAAGACAATGGAGTCTCTATGATGGGTGAACTTCATTTGTATTGACCATTCTATAAATGAGTTCTAAATGGATGGCAAGAAGTTAAGTTTACAAAGCATTAGAGATTTACACCAAAATTTCATTATATAATCACAGGAATTAAAAACATGATCAATACTTTATGGAACCTAATTATAGAGTGGACAAAGCATTTTAGGACAATTCCTTCTAATCCTATCTTTGGTTGCTAGTATATTCTGGATTGCTAATCAAAGTATGAAAGATGTCTTATGGGACCCCTTAGAAAACTATAGCAATTTCTACCATAATACCATTGACTTTCTACTTCTAAATAAATCAAGGCGAGACTTGTTGACAAACATTCTAGAGTTATGGCGAACTCATTCAGGTTTGTCGTCTTCATTGAAGCTAAGTGGATAAGATGGAGTGTGATTCATAATAGGGGAAAGATACCTGACTCTACAATTCTAGTCTCTTTCCAATATCACTCTATTTACTTTTGCTCTTGGAGGAATAATTAGCTTCAGGTGATTTAGATGCGTAATATTGTGAAACGAACCTAGTCATTCCAAAAGTTATACCAAAATCAAGTTTTTGATCCATTCCATACCTTGATTTTAAAAGCAAAGTTCATATCCTGTCTCAGCTTTAGAAAATGATTAAAGGACTAAGAAAATGATTTGTTTACCTTGATGATCTAAAAGTTATTTTCTTTTATCATATAAGTATGAACACATTTAACCCATATTAATTGAGCATTAGTGAATAGTTTTCAACTTCTTTTAGCCAACAACATTTTGTTAGTATCCCTTATAGAGGACAATCCCAAACCTCCATCACTAATTGAAGCACAAGCATCAGGTCATCTAACATTTGCATCTTGAAGTTTTTCAGCCATTTCTTTCTATAAGAAGTTCTTTAACATTTTTATATGTCTTTGACAAGCTTTTAAGGAAGAAATAAGTGTGAGATCCAATGGATACGAAGGTTATTTAAGTACGATAAAATTAGTTGTAACCTACTAGTATAGGAGATGAAACAGTTGTTCCAGTGGTTGATCTTTTTCCTGACCGCATCAAAAAGAGGCTAACATTCAGAGTAGGAAATCCTTTTGTCTGAGACCAAGATGCCTAGTACTTAAAGGGAATATTATGAAGAGGTGGTTGTGAGATTGTAGAGAGTTGAGAAGCAACATATGATGCGTTTGTTAAAATATATAAGGCACTCTTCTGTAGATTCACATTAAGTCCTAAAAATACATCAAAATCATGCAAGGATTTTATGAGCAAAGTAATAGAACTAGAGTTAGCTCCACTTAATAGTAGCAAATCATTCGTAAATGTTAAGCTGAACAACTTCAATTTATCACAATGGTAGTGATACTACTTTCCTGTTCTATTCCACATGAGAACAACCTTAACAATACCTCCATACACAAAAAAGTATGGTGAGAGAGAATCTCCCTAACATAGCCCTTTGTTATCTCTTCTGACCAAACTTCTCGTTTATACATAATTTAGGGATATACTTTCCCTTCAAATTCACAATTGCTGAGTGAGAGCAATAAATGACAATAACAAGTGACTAAGAGAAAATAATAAGTGACCAAGTGACAGTGAGAGCAACAGAGAAAGCTAGTGTAGAGAAAGAGACATGTGGAGGCTGAAGGCAAGAGCGAACATGCAAAAGAAGCAAGCGAGAGGAGATGAAATAGAGCCACCTCCTTTTTCTTCTCTTCCAACTTCCAAGGTCTAACTACCAGCTCAAAATTCCAGATATGGAGATGGTTGGTCCAATCCTAGCCCCAAACACACTTGGAGCTAAGTGGTGGGAGATTCTATAGCTTTTGATTAACTGAGGTACCTCCTAACACCTATTGACCTTGATTCCTCAATTGGTATTTAGGTAATTTCCTCCATTAGAAATCTTGCACTAGGGAGCAACAAAATAGGCAAACACACTGGTGGGTTTTTTTTCCCTAAAAGAGGTTGGATTTTTCGATAGTTTACCAATGGGCAATGAAATTCTGTTTGAAATTAGGGTTGGAGAGTGTCCTAGTAAATAGGAGGAGCTATTTCTATTCAGATTTGCAGATGCAACCAGTATGCAAAAGATCTTAGAAACATGACATTGGCATATCTAAGGATCCCCAATAATGCTACTGAAGTGAAGGTCTGGTATAAACTTAAAGAATATGAAACTTAAGCATCTACCCATTTCGATAAGTTTTCATAGGGTTTCACTTGAGTATTAGACAACCACTGGTCCAAATTATTTAGCTAGTTCCATCGGGAGACCTCTTTGCTTTGATAAAATGACGTATGCAACTCTAAGAAGGGTTGGCTTTGTGAGGATATGTCTGGAGATTAAAATGAATTCTAAACTAACTAGTTCTCTACCTATTATAAGGTTATATGATAATGGTGAATTAGTGGAAGACTTCATTGAGGCTAGTTATGAGTGAAAACCCTAATCCTTAAACTCAAAAAAGAAGAGATGGAGGGAAACTGGAAGGAGATTCTTGAGAAGATTTCATATGAGCTTTTTAATCTCAAACTACACCTGCTCTTAAAAATGTTAATATTGAGGATATGAATAATCTGAAACATGAAGAAATGGACATTAGAAAGGTACACTATGAAATAGATGAAAGCTCTAGAAGGTTGAAGAACAGTGAGGAGAAAATGACCTCACCTCTAAGCTCTCCAAAGGTGCTCGGTTCAGAAAATAGTAGTGAAAATAGTCTGTTAGATCCAGGGTATGCTTTTGAACCATAACAAGTGGTAACATTAAAGAGAAAACATGGTAGAAAATCTAAGAAGAAAGGGCTTCTAGGTCCTCTCTTAATCTTATAAAATTGTCATGGAAAGTGACGAGCATGAATTGTCCCAAAAAAGACAAATAGTCAAAGATTATCAGGTCACTAAAAAGTGTGTCTTAGTAGGAATTTTAGAAACAAATGTTAAGAAAGAAAAGTTACAACTATGAAAAGGAGTTTTTGGTAAAACCTGAGAGCTATTATCAAACCATCATTATGATTACTCAGGCAAGATTGTTGTGAGATTTGACCCTTACAAAGTCAACATCATTCAACAAAGAATCTTAAACCAATATGTTCATTTGGTAATCATGATGGACTTTGAATGTTTGGAAGTCACCTTCATCTATGCATCCAACTTTAAGTTCTAAAGGAGATCTCTTTGGAATGACTTGAAGGTGATGAAGGGCTCAATCAATAAACTTTGGCCAAACTCTACCATCTTTCTTATGAATTTGAAGGGGAAAACCTAAATTAAAAGAAAAGTAGTAACAGTTTGTTGGATTGTCTAAACTCTTCTTTTTCAAACCTGAGTTATAAAGGAGCATACTATACATGGAGTAATAGGTAGGGAAGTAATAACTTAATTAGGAAGAAACAAGATTGTGCCTTAGTCAATCCAGAGTGGCTTGCACATTTTAGAACCAGTAATGCTTTTCTCAACTAGCCCCTTTTCTCTGATCATACTCCTATAGAGTTTTTAAGGAGTCAACTATGGCTTAATGAGGCATCTATTTCAATGTAACAAACACCTTATCAAAATGAGGATTCGAGGAAGCTATGGAAAAAGGATTGAACCTCTATGTTAGAGGTAATGAGTATTTCATATTTGTGAAGAAACTTCTGAATATCATATTAGAATTGAAGAAATTGAAATCCTTTAAAATGGAGAACACCACTATGGCTATCTCGAAAGCTAGGAAGCTCTTATGACTAGGCAATAGCAAGCTTATCAGGACCCTAATGACACATCTCTTAAAGTCAAGGAGAAGCAAACTATAGATAAATACATAACGACTCTTGATAATTGCCACTCGTTACTCAAGCAAAGAGCAAGAATAAATTGGTTAATGAATGGTGAAAAACACCAATACTTCCATAATTTTATTCTCTACAGGAAGAATGTCAACAAAATTCATCCCTTAAGGACTGATAAAGGCTCCGTTATTGATAAGCAATATAAGATCAAATCTATAACGTTTAACCACTTCAAGGAGTTATTAGGACCTTCTACCCCTTGTGGGCACTTAATGGATTTGTCCACAACTCCATTTCTAATGAGCAAAAGAAATCTTTATTGAAACCTTTCAGGGCACAAGATGTCAAACGAGCACTTTTCTCTCTAAAACTAGAAAAGAGCCCTGGTCCAAATAGTTTTAATGCCTTCTTCTTCCAACAAACTTGACACTTAAGAGGTAACATAATTTCCTAGCAGTCTTAAATTTCTTTTCTTCAAGTTGCATGCTCAGGGAGCTAAACAAGATATGAGCCTGAGCCTTTGAATGACTACAGGCTCATATCTTGCTATAATTAGTTTATAAAATTATTGCAAAATTGATAACAAATAGGCTCAAGTCTCTTCTCGAAGTGCATAATCAGTAGGAGCTAGGGAACTTTTGTAAAAGGTAAGAATATTAGAGACAATCTACTCTTGATTCAAGAATTACTTAAGAGGTATTATAAGAAACCAAAAAAGAGCTAAAATTGATAGCAAACAGACTCAAGCCTCTTCTCGGAATGCATAATCAGTAGAAGCTAGGGACCTTTTGTAAAAGGTAAGAATATTGAAACCATCTACTCCTAGTTTAAGAATTACTTAAGAGGTATAATAACAAGAAACCAAAAAAGAGATGCAGCTTGGAAATTGATTTCAAGCATGCCTTTTACTAAGTGGATTGGAAGTTTATCTTAGACTTAGTGGCATCCTTTGGCTTTCTTGACCAATTCATAAATTGGATTCAAGGATATATTTCCACTGCCATTTTTCTTAAATGTGGGACAATTAGTGTTTTAAATTGGGGAGCAAAATATTGTGACTTATTTATTGTGATCGCAATATGAATTAATATTGTACTTTATCGTAATTACATTTGCTTATCCGTAATTACCTTAATAGCTCGTAATTGCATTCTGACTAATAATTCGAAATTTAGAATTTGAAGACTATTCAATATTAGGTACCAGTGGTTAAAAACTTTGGATCATTATAATTACACATGTCAATAGTTTCTTATCTTCATCTCAACGTCACAAAGAAAAACAGAGAAAAATAACTAAAAACGAACATTTTGCCCTGAAAATTTCCACTTCTCTTGGTTATTCCAAGACCCTAAACTAAGGGTTTTGAGATGGAGATGAAGACAAACTATTGGAATACAAGGCCAGAAACTGGAATTTCAGGAATTGGATCCTTTTTTTTTTCCTTACTTTATGATAATTACACTACAGGTTAGTGCTTGCCACTCATGTCCAATAAACTTGGATCCGTGTCACCGAAACTACCAAGTCCAAGGTACTCATCTAAAAACCATTGAGAATTACCTCCTGATGACGACGATGATATACCAAACTCACAGTACTCTTCTCTGCTCGCCGGAAAATTCCATGCCGAGTCGTTAAGAAGAGTCTCCGGCCAGATTGAACTCGTTATTAGGTTGTCGTTACCGTCAGGATTGGATATTCTACTCTCTTCAACCGAGCAATTTTCAGGTGGCGGCGTGCTAGAACAGTCATCATTTGACGAGGCTTGTGCACTCTCTTCTAGTGGGTTACTAACTTGCTTCTGAAGAGGTTCGTGTGTGACAGGGTCGATCCCCATCTTAATAAGCTTCTTCTTGATGTGAGTGTTCCAGTGATTCTTTATCTCATTGTCTGTTCTTCCTGGTAATTTTGCTGCAATCTTGGACCACCTGGAGAAAGTAGAAGAAAAGTTAAATCTTTTTGTTGATGGTGAAAGCCTATCAGATCTTTGATCCTTCTCAGTTTTCTCACTTTCAGGTTCTGAGTTGGGTTTATATTCCTGAACAAAATCATCACTCTCCATAGGATTCAAAAGCAAGAATCTCTCTGAAAGTCAGAAAACAAAGAAACAAGAAACCATTGAAAATGATGATGAATATATATATATACGGTATACCTATTGCCAAGACAGGCATGAAGATCAATGACAAGTTGCTCCTCCGCCGGATTAAGAAGGCCACGTTTCAAGTCAGGGCGGAGGTAATTAGTCCAGCGGAGACGGCAGCTCTTCCCACAGCGGCGGAGACCGGCGAGCTTAGGCACAGCACGCCAACAGCATTGGCCATGTGTGAGAATGAAATTGACCAACTTCCTGTCCTCCTCGGCGGTCCAGGGACCTTTCTTCACACCAAGCTTGTCACAACAAGGCTGTCTTCCCATGATCAACACTACTAAATCCAAATGTCTCGCTTAGTTGCTAATAAGTAATAATAATAACACATTGGCAATAGACTCAAAGCCCCACTCACCCACCTTTATATACAAGTGAGCTTCTTCTTTGCTTGATGCCAAATCAATAAATAGCTGAAATCTTTAGGAGCATATTGCCACACACTTGCCACGCTTGTCTTGTGCATGTGCTTGACACCTTCCAAGTCTACCCATCAAGTGCACATTTTTTCTTAAATATATATCTTTTAAATAAATTATTTGATAATTTAACAATTAATTATTTTTTTTAAATATTTGAAAACCTTAAAAAAATTTACTATCCACTTTTAACTCACTCAAGTTTCTGATTATTGAGATTACATGTAGGTCTATCGGAAACGATCTATCTATCGTATACGGGTAAGGTTGCGTACTATTGAACTTCCTCAAAGTGATTGACTAATGTGAATGTAAGAGTTTAAATTAAATTTTAGATATATACGTATTTTAAGTAAATTATTTAATAAATTAATAATTCATAATGAAGTGAGGAATTCAATTAAATTATTATATAAGAGCTTAATTTTTAAAAAGATAATATTTAAAACTTTAAAAATTCATGAGATTCCAATCTCAAATTCTCAATTTATTAGTAAGTCTTCACATGTTATTAAGATTGTTCACATTTTATTCACTTAACCTTCTTGTCAATTTTCTTAAAATTGACCAATGTGAATACTATGATTTGAAGAAGAATTTGATAACTTCATTTTGCTTTGCCGTTCGTCCCCTTATCCTAAATTGACCGTAATAACTAATAACCAATAACTAATAACTAATAACTAATAACTAATAACAGTTTATTTTCCTTTATTTTTTTAATTTCATTGTTACATCTTAATATTATTTTATATCACTTTCGCATGGTGAGAATGTTCAAAATGTAATTAAAGAGACTAAGAAGATAACCCGTTTTGGGATTTCTAGAAAGACCATCATCGACCTATAAGACTAGGTGATATCTTTGAAACTTGAAGCAACATATCACAGTCGTCTTACATTAAAAACCCTTAAGTTAATGAAGCTCTACGCTTGACCTTTGGATGGATTAACTCTAACTTGGTATTTAAGTAGCATTGACCATTTGGAGTGAATGATAAATCATGCAATTTGCACCGTAAACATGACAAGAAAATGAGGTTTGCCCTTCTTTTTTTTATTCTCTCTGGACAAAAGAACAAACGAAGAAGAAGGACATTGATGTTGTTGTGTGAGAGATTATGATTCACGCGTATGTTGTGTGTGGTTGGGGATGAGTTTGAAGGACAAGCTAGCTAGCTCTTGACAAGAGCCCCACACCTAAAAAATTGACATCTTCCTCTTCCTCCTTGAGGCTCCTGAGTTTTGGCTCCACTTACTCTGCGAGGTCCATGATTGTGATGGTGAAAAAGCTTACGAGCTAGCTCCATCACTCATCGACACCTATGGTGTCTGCAAATTTCGTTTTCCATTTTGCCCCCCACAATCCCATTTCTTACTTCACTATTCCATCACAAGATTCGTCATCAACTAAACTGTTTTGAGCTTGGTGATTGGACTTTGGAAGATCTAAAACTTGGGTTCCATATCTATATAAAAATTCTGTTTGAGAGATTTTATTTGGATTTGATGATGTTAAGTTATTAACAAACGGGTGCATAAACTCTTTGTTTTTGTTTTATGTTTGTAGGATTTGTACAATGACCGTATTTCTTTATTTGTTGCCTCTACCAACCTACTTCATCAATATTTATTTATTATAATTAATATTTAAAAAATCAGACCGAAAGTTTAACCGATAAGATAAGAAATTTAAGGTTTAAAATATTCACCGACATTATATTGTCATAAAGTCAGCTAAAGATTAAATAAAATTAAAGAATTTAAAATATTATTGAAAAAAATCTTATTACTTGTAGAAGAATTTAAAGTTTAATTGAAAAAAGAGAGTGTTAAATAAAACTAATTGATTTATTCTTTTATAAAGTTTATTTATTTATTAAAATTGACTTATTAATTAATATATTAATCTTTTTAAACAACAAGAGTTATTAAAATAAGTTAACCAAAAAATTAAAAACAGAATTACAAAACAGTTCAAAACTTTTACAATTGAACTGACCGAACCGATCGAGTGTTTTCAAAATTATATATTTATTCTAATATAAAATTTTAAATGTTTCAAAAGTATTTAATATTCAATTAAGTTCTTAATATTGAAAAGGCACAAATTTAATTCTTATTCAGTAAAATGTTATTAAAATTTAATAACAAAATAAATATTAAATTATTCAATTATTGTACCCAACTGAATTTTTATTAAAATTTATACTAAAAAAATATATAATTTAAACAGTAAAATTTCTCAAATAAAACAAATTATAATAATTTCACATCATTCCTAAAGAAAATAATAAAAGAACTACATTAACTTGACTTTCAATTAATATGCAATAAAAGGGAAAATAAAATCATTTAAAAATATATTTTATTGTAACATGAGCTTGAGACAGCCTGATCCGACCCTATGCCCAACTCGGTTTTACCCAAATTTATTTTTTAAAATTTAAAATATAAAACAACGTCGTTTTGTAACCTGGACGGAGCCCAGTTGTCAACCCAACTATCATCCGAATCTCAAACACGTGCCACGATTCCGTGTAGCACGAGCCCATCAGGAACGTGTGTACGGACCTCCTAAAATAATCGTATTGGAGTTCAGCTGCCGTGCATTTCAACAAACAGAGCGTTACGTGTTCGACGTAATGTCTGCACGAAAGGCTGAAACCCAAATCAACACTTAACTTCCATCCCAGGATCAGGAGGGTCAAACCAATCCACCGGAAAAAATAACAGAGATCGAGATCGAGCTTTAGTCAGCCCAAAATGTGGAGGCGCGTGGCTTCACTTTCTCCGTTGATCTCTTCCTCCAAACCATCTTCACTCTGCTCGGTACGCCTCTACTCTCCTCCGTAGAACAAGCAATGTTGTGATTTGTGCTTAGTTCTTGCAGTTCTATTCATCTACCATGTTGATGTGCAGGCAGGTTATGGATTGAAGATCTGGGTATCGTTTAGTACTGAGGCACCAGCTCCGGTACGCCGTTATTAGCTTCTTTTACTTGGTGTTTCTTAAGCTTCAACAATGGAGATACACGTTAGTTTAAGACTTTGCATCAGTAGTAACTCATTTAACATAAACTGAGAAACATAAAACCTTTGTAGTTGTCATTTTCACCTCTAGGCTTGTTATTTGATAGCTGGAAGTGGTCACCGCCAAAATGATAGTAAGTGCATGTGGTGGGGTGCTGATGATTTTCCTTCTTTTTTTGTTTCCTAATCTTTGTACGGATGCAGTTAGCAGATGGAGCTGATTCCCAAGAGAAAACGCAATTCATAACTTTTGTTTTAGGTAATGGATGGTCATTTCGAATTACACATTGTTGTGTTCTTCTCTTCTATTTTTCTATTTCCTGTTCTTTGATGGATAAAGATGTAAATGAAAATGATAGTGGTTCATGGTTTTCTTATTTGCTTTCTTTGTTTGACTAGTTGAAGTTCCAAAGTTTTAGCTCTGTAAGTATCAAATGCCCATTGTTGGTGGCTAAACTATGAATTTCCCCTCAGGTGGCCCTGGTAGTGGAAAAGGTACACAAGGTGTAAAAATTGCTGAGACATTTGGATTCACTCACTTAAGTGCTGGTGAATTGTTAAGGAAGGAAATGCTTTCCACTAGTGAGTACGGGTAATGTTGCATCCTCTTCTATGGAAATCTATCTATGAGCATAAATTCATGTTATGTGCATGTCCACTGAGGATAGAACTGAATTTTCAGTGCCATGATTCATGATAAAATGAGAAAAGGAAAAATTGTACCTTCAGAAGTGACAGTCAAACTGCTTCAACGTGAAATGGAATCAAGCAATAATCATAAATTTCTGATTGATGGTTTTCCGAGAACCGAGGAGAATCGTGTAGCATATGAACGCATAGTGAGTTTTCCTTCCTGCATTATATCTTCTATGTATAGTGCATCTCTTTTTAATTTAATAGTTGTACTGGTACAGGAATCCAAATGATCAATTCAGTTTCCTATCTAACTTGAATATAATTTGATTTTTCAAGATATTTAAGTATTGCTGTGTAAATTTATCTGACCAATGGTATGACATCTAGATGAGTGAATAACTAAATGGAAGAAGTTTCTAATAGGTGGGAATTTTGAAAATTGGAGCAGACTAGGATAATTGCAAACAGAGAGCTTTTTAGTAAGTTATTAACTAGCAACACGATAAGTACCTGCTTGCAGTTGATATTAGTGTTTTTCTTGCTCATGCAGGTTGGAACAGAACCAAATTTGGTTCTGTTCTTTGATTGTCCTGAAGAAGAGATGATAAAACGTGTACTTAACCGTAATCAGGTGATTATGGTTTATCTACATAATCCAAGTGTATCAAAAAGTCACTCAAATTATGTTATCTATGTTGCAGGGACGAGTTGATGATAGAATAGATATAGTCAAGAAACGGCTAAAAATATTTCAAGCATTAACTCTTCCTGTTATTGAGTATTACTCCAAGAAAGGAAAACTTCACACGGTAAGTCTGTAACAGTCAAGAGTATGCAACCTTAGTACCATGATCCTTGTACATCTTTGTTTGTTCTTTAATAGATGCTTCCCGAGACGTGGAGACTAATTTTTGATTACTTGTCTCTGCGTTGACGTGTACTTGTCGTCTGTTATATTCATGGTTATTCAGTTCCTATTTCAGGTTTCTCCTTTATAAAATAATGATCTAACTTACTTATAGTGTAGAAGCTAATGCATGCAGATCAATGCTGTAGGAACAGTAGATGAGATCTTTGAAAAAGTTTACCCAATTTTTGCATCATGTGAGGTATGTCATGGACATCTTCACTTTCCAGTTATTTCTCTTCTTGTTCTATGCCTCTGTTTTTTGTGCTTGTGGTTCTGATTTGTATTTAAAATGGGGAAGTGGATAGTAAACGTGAAGCCGCTTACTTTGTGGATACTCTTGGTGTTACCAAAACCCAATAACTGAGTTAAATCGATTCAACTGCAGGCCATTAAATGAAAGTTAATCGGCTTGCTGAAGGATCAGAAGTGTCTCTGAAGATTTAGTGGGAGTCACTCGGCCTCTTTGACAGGCAATAGTTGTCTTCAATTCAGTTTTCCTTAGACGAATCTGGGCAGATAACAGGAAGGAATTAGATAATAATCCTCTCCGAGGTTGATACTTCATTGTTGTTGTCCACGCTGCTGATGGTGAATGAAACTTGTTATTCAGTTTCCATCAGCTGAATAAAGCAATGCCCACAAACTCCAACTAACTAATGATGAAGAGAAGGTAGCTACATTTTATTTTCCCCTGAACCTTCTTGGAAGCAAATATCTTAACGTCACCAGTTGATGTGGTTCTGAATGTTTATCTTCATGTCCTGAAGTAACCCATCCATTTGTTGAAGTTGTGTAGTTTCTGCATGTTATCATACGCAATTGAATTTGCAGCTTTGATCTTCAAAAGCTGCATCTTTTGTGGTATGTGAAATTATGAAAGCTGAGTGTAGATCTCCAATTCCAATTCCAATTCCAACTTTTGGGTTTAAAATTATGGATTGCGAATTATACTGCAATTGCTTATCGGTTCTGGATCAATTTCTGATCACAACCCAATATGAATAAATAAGAGAATTCAAATATGGCCCATTTTCTCAAACATTCTCCAATTCAGTTCCCTGGAAAATGACAAGCATTCTACATCCACAGCCTCTCAGGTCACCTTCCATGATTCTGTACTTGGGAAGCAGAAGCAAGAAAGCGAAGAAGCAATACCAAAGACAATTCCCCCCAAAATTGAATCGCTTTACCCGCTCTTTTCCCAAATCATCACCAACCCCTCTTCTCGTCAACAGCAATCCCTATCCTCAAACCAAACTCGAAGCCCTTGAAAGCGTCGTCAATGACCTCGAATCTTCTAGGGAAAAGGGCATATTTATCGATCCCCATATCTTCGCTTCCCTTTTGGAGACATGTTACAAGTTAAACGCTATTCAACAGGGTATTAGGATTCATGGGCTCATACCCACTAGTCTCCTACGCAAGAACGTCGGCATTTCGTCGAAGTTGTTGAGGTTGTATGCGTCTAGCGGGTACGTTGATGAGGCACATAATGTGTTTGATCAAATGTCTAACAGAGAAAAGTCGGCTTTCGCTTGGAATTCACTTATTGCAGGTTATGCTGAATTGGGTCAATATGAAGATGCAATGGCCTTTTATTTTCAAATGCAAGAAGATGGTGTCATACCGGACCAGTTCACATTTCCCCGAGTGTTAAAGGCTTGCGGTGGAATCGGTTTAATCGGGATTGGAGAGGCAGTGCACAGGGATTTGGTCCGATTGGGTTTTGGCAATGACGGGTTTGTGCAAAATGCGCTTGTTGATATGTATGCTAAATGTGGCGACATTGTTAAGGCTCGAAGGATATTCGATAAGATTGCTTGCAAGGACAGCATTTCCTGGAACACTATGCTCGCTGGTTATGTTCGTCACGGGCTCATAGTAGAGGCGTTGCACACATTTCGTGCCATGCTTCAAGAAGGGCTTGAGTTAGACTCCGTAGCTATTTCCACCATTTTAGCAAATGTATCATATTCAAAGATTGGAGCTCAGGTCCATGGTTGGATAATGAGAAAAGGGATGGAATGGGATGTATCCATTGCTAATTCTTTGATCCTTTTGTATGCTAATAATGGGAAATTGGATCTAGCCTGTTGGGTGTTTGATCATATGCCTGAAAGAGATATTGTGTCATGGAATTCTGTAATTTCTGCACACCGTAAGGACCCCAAAGCTTTGAGTTATTTTGAAGGTATGGAGAAAGATGGTATTTTGCCGGACAATATTACATTTGTGTCAACACTCTCGGCTTGTGCTCATTTGGGTTTAGTAAAAGATGGCGAAAGGTTATATTCATTTATGATAGAGAAGTATGGAATAGAACCAATTACAGAGCATTATGCATGTATGGTGAATCTTTACGGGAGGGCAGGGCTGATCAATGAAGCTTACGCCATTATAGTAGAGAAAATGGAGTTCGAGGCCAGTCCAACTATGTGGGGAGCTCTGCTATATGCTTGTTATCTCCATGGGAGTGTGGAGATTGGAGAAATAGCTGCTGGGAATCTCTTTGAGTTGGAACCAGACAATGAACACAACTTTCAACTTTTAATGGAGATTTATGGCAATGCAGGTCGAGCTTCAGATGTGGAGAGGGTGAGAACAATGTTGGCAGATAGGGGACTATAGTAGAGTAGACTATAGTAGAGTAATTCAACTAAGAATGATTTCGCAGGATGAACCCTTGTGAAAGCCAAGCTTGTATCTACGATGATCAGGTCGAGGGGGCCAACTGGCTTTGTGCTGTACACAGAAATTGATTTCAGAAACAGATTTTGTAAATCATAGATGTAGGAAGGATCCTTAAGTAAATATAGAAAATTCGTAATCAATATGGTTCTTTTTTTTCCTGTAAAAGGGAAGAAAACATATTACATAATGATGCGAGGAAAACAGGTTCTGACATATCTTCTGAAAGGATAATGTGGCACCCAATGAATGTAGTATCTAGAAAAAAGGTTCTTAAGTCAAAGTGCTCCGCATAGTTGGCTAGTCAGTCAACACATCTGTTATTCTCACGATAGATATATCGAGAGATGACCGTCTAATTTCGAGTAATCAATATGGTTCTTTTCTTATACGCAAGATTTTGAAAGTGTTAACTTTTCGGCTTGGAATTAGTCCGGGTCAAATTTAATAGTCAAAATAGGATGGGTTGGGCCTGAGCTTGACAATGAGTGGGACCAAATATGGGCCTATCAAGACTGAAGCCCAATCGAGTTTGAGACAACAAGAGCTTGGTCTAACATGATTTTTTAGTTTTTAAATTAAAAAATAAAAAATGACATGATTTCATACAAAAACAATGTTTTTTTTTTATAATTATCGGACTTTAAACCGGATTAGGCCTGAACATCCCAAACTCTAGTCCAACTTGAGAAACTTTTTCTTGAAAAATCCAGACCGAGGCTTAGGTAAGGTTTGATCAACTTGGGCTTCGATCGGGCTAAACCGACCAGCCCTAAATGTGATCGTTATCGTGTATAAATATAAAAATGCAGCAGAAGGAACAATAAAACATGTCCACGAAGTTAAGTGTGAACTAACTGCGTAACAATAACTCTTAAGGTCCGTTTGGTTGAGCTTTTATCAGTAGAGCTTTTATCAGTAAAGCTTTTGTCAGTAGAACTTTTGTCAGTAGAACTTTTTTTAAAAGCCAGTTGACTGTTTGGCTGTCAATTAAAAAAACAGCTTTTTAGAAAGAGTTTTATACAGTAGACTGTTTGGCAACATAAAAATAAAAAGTATTTTTATTAATTTTAATTATATTTTATTTTATAACAAAATTATTTATACTAAAACCACTGTTTTACATATTTTTATTTTTGGTATCTGCAAACTCATAATTTTTGGGTTGTGTGTGTCTTTTGGTGGAGG
>JAOTBA010000006.1:31662760-31674007 GCA_025629845.1 Erythroxylum squamatum | reverse complement strand
CAACGCTTTGGCTTTGATCAACAACTATGCCTCTCTTCATGGTTAGCCCATTTGCTGTAGTGAACGAAGTGTGGTCTACTTTTACATTTATGGCAATGTCCTCCATGCATTGTTCGCAGAGACTAGGGCTTATGGGTTTTATGAGTTAGTTACCGAAGTGTTACGAGTGACGTTTAAATGTATATAATCCGTACGATTGTTTAAGCTGTATTAAGATGATGCATTTTGGATTTCCCGAGAACTCCGAGACCTACCCGCGTTAATTAAAATGTATCGGGTAAATTTTTAGATTGAAGTAATAATCTGTAAATTATATTAACCGGGTATTTTGCTCTAGGTAAATTCTATACGACAATTTCGATTGAGAGGACGTAAGTAGATGGTATAAATTTACTAGTTACTTTAAGGCACACTTTAATTTTTAAAAAATATAAATTTTTTGACTCCTCAAATATTTTTAAATATTAATCACTTAATTTAAGTGAACTCATTACTTATATAAATAGTGTTAAAGAGCTATTAAGTAAAATTTTATTAAATAAATTAGATTTATTATTTTAAATTTGGATAAGCCTTAACTAATTTAACTTTCCATCTCTTCATCTACATTTTTCACGCGCTAGTTCATTTTGTTTGTAGAGTTGGAGTGCCAGTAGGTTATTCCAACATTGTATCTCTTAATTTGGTTCCACGTCATGATATGAATAAGACTCTTGGAGCAAAAGGTTGAATCCCTAATCCTAAGAGCCTCAGTTGTAAGCCCGATCACTGCTGGAGGATTGAATCAGGTATTCAGTGGCTCGTTAAGGGAGAGGTGAATAACCCACAGCCTACAAGAAGCCCCACCCTCAAAGCCCATATGATCCCTTGTATGTATTAGTTAGGGCGGGCTCCGCGTTAAAATGTTAGATGTGACCCTCCAAGCGTCGTTTGCTCAATTAACTCCCGCCAGAACTGACAGTTACATCTCAGAAAATATAGTAAGCGACAGCATACGAGAATAAGAAGTTCGCAGTTACGCCACTTCTACAGATCTACTAAAATTTTATACTAAATTTTGGGTAAAAGGAAATATTTTAAGAATTTTTTTATATCAAATTTAATGTTACTTTAATTATCTTATTCTAAATTTTTATGCTAAATTTTTATTTTTAATTTTTATAAAAATTAAAATTAAATTATTTTTTGGTAAAAAATAAAATTATTATTTTTAATTAATTAATATAATATTTATATTAAATTAATATTATTTAACAAATATATTTATTTATGTTATATTCAATATTAATGTCATTCGGAGGAAATGGGCATAATCTTCCAAAGTATTAATTATTTATGTAAAATTAATATTCTTAAGTGCTTTAGTTTTACTTTTAATTTAATTGTTGTAATTTTAGTTTAATTGTACTCTCGAGTCTGATTATAAATGTAATTTATTTTAGTCTGATTGTAGTTTTAAATATTTTCGTTGAGTTTTAATTTTTTAAATCGATGTTATGGTTTAAATTTATGTACCTTTTATTTCAAATTTACTTTTTATTCTTAGCATATTTTATTAATAAATTTATAACACTTATAATAAGAATTAAAACGAATATTGAAAAAAAATTTAATATTATATTCAATATTAACGTCATTTTAAATGTATCTTTGTAATTATATATTTTATGTAAATTAATGTATATTTTAAAATTAATTACTTAGTAAATTATGTAAATAAATTAAATTATGAAAAAGGGCATAAAATAAATATGTTAAAAAGAAAATAGACAAAGTTGTCTTCTTACAACTTTTGGTGCATGGATTAAATTAACCAATGCTTTGATACCACTGTGTTGGAAAAAACTCGGTATTGCTAAATTATGTGGAAGTGTAAACATAATATCAAAACTTCCCAAATCTATTTGGGCAATAGGAGTAAGTAAATATCATCAATAATTTGTCAACAATAACAACAAATCAAACACAAGTAACGACATCGAAATTTTTAACGTAAAAAACCTCCTCAAATTAAGGGTAAAAATTACAAGACCTCCGGTCCAAAAAAATAGCTCCACTAAATATCCTTTTGTTGTGTCAGACTCTCATTTATGTGAAAGCCAAAAAAATCAAGTAAAAGTCATGGGATCAGGGATATTTTTTTTTCTTTTCTATATACTCTAAAATCAAGAATGAGCCTTTTGAGAGTGTATGAAATTGCCAACGCAATTAGAACATGCAAGCTTGAGATTGAGGTTAAAAGATCCTTTCAAGAATAACCCAGGCCTTTCTAGCATTAGAGACTCTCGCTTTGTTAGTTTGAATTTTCTCACAGATGGTGGTTTTAAGCCATAAGAGGCCCAATATATCCCTCTTCCTCCAAATTAAATAGCTAACCCAGGATTAGATTTTTGAACATAAGATTTAGTTATGTTTTTCTCTTATTGTCCTGGAATGAAGACTGTTGGTGCCGCAATTTCACTGAAGATAAAGCCATCTAAGTCAAAGGCTTCTAAGGATGATAGAGCATTTGTGCTCTATAGATAATAGTTTTCTCTTTTTTGCAAAGTTTTTATAGTTGAGCTAACTGAAATTTAATATTAAATATAGTTATGTTTGAAAAATGTTTTTAAATTCAAATTTAGTATCACCTAAATATTTAATTTTAAATAAATTAAACCTATTAATTTTAGTCACGAGTATGTCCTGTTTAATTTGCCCTTAACTAAACATTGTCGGTCTGTGCCGGCGGCGCTCCAAGGAAACTTGGAGAGCCGACAGTGTCCAGCAAGACAAGTAGGCACGAGTAGGATCAGATCATTGGCAACTCTCGAGCCCCAAGTTGGCCACTGGTTTGTACCAAAGGCCCCACTCACGCACATGCAGCGAAGCCGAAACATGTATTGATACTTGATTGAATTGCACTGATTTGGCCTTCTAAATCTTTGTTTTATTAGTTCATCACGGATTCGCGTGGCCGCCATAATTATTTAAGGGATTGCACAAAAAAATAGTTATAAATACTCAACCAACCTTTGATATTTTTTAATTATACTATTTCATTCTCAGAAATATCTTCCTTGAAAATTGAAATGCCAACTAAATTTCAATCCTCCTCTTATAGTATAAAAAAGGAACTCTCTCTTTTCAGGAAGCAGACATTGCCTCAATAAGTTACAGAACAGACATAAAGCTTCCAATATCTTAACGAATTCTGAATACTCATTACTTAAGTTGTATTCATCCCCAACCTGAAACCACAGTGCTTCAGTTCAAGCATGAACTTATACTCAAGCTTCAACTTAAGTTATTGCCGAGTTTCTTAGATCAGAGCGTTGATTATAGATCGTTGGAGACAACTAAATCATAGAATAAGATATATTGTGCAAATGGGTCCTGAGTGGTTCAATTGGAGTGCATTCAGGATAGCAACAGAAAGCTGGCCCCAAGGCAAGATGTGAACCTTTGGGTCCATCTCTTCTTTTGATTGAACTCGGTGACCACGTTCAGCTTATCGTATGCATTAAATAATACAAAAAAATCTGCTAATATCTTAAGGTTACACCTCTAAAATTCACTTACATTTTTCCTATAAAAGGAGACCCTTTTCCTTCTTATTTTCATCAACCAGCTGATTAGCTTCTATTTGAGAAACAAAGAGAGACGAGAGATATGGCTTGTTTTGCCAAATTCCTTCCTCTTCTTCTTCTTTCCGTTAGTTTCTACATAAACTTTAGCTTAGCTGCTAGGAACCTGATTCAGACCACCAACACGGAGTTTCTCAGAACATCTTGTACCAAAACAACTTATCCAAAGCTTTGTTATAGCTCACTTGCAGTTCATGCAACCACCTTCCAAAACAGCCCCAAACTCCTAGCCAATACAGCCCTTGGCGTGACCCTTTCCTCGGCCAACTCAACATCTTCCATGATGTCAAATCTCGCTAACAGTCAAGGTATTAATCCTAGAGCAGCAGCAGCCATGCGTGACTGTATAGATGAGCTTAGCGATTCAGTAGATAAGATCAGGAGATCTATCAATGAAATGAGCAGTACAAAAGAGTCTGATTTCCAGCTCATGATTAACAATGTGCAGACCTGGGTTAGCGCTGCATTGACAGATGAGAGTACGTGCAGTGATGGGTTCACCGGAAACGCCATTGACGGGAACGTTAAGAACTCTGTTAGAGAACGGGTGGTGAACATCGCTCACCTGACAAGCAACGCTTTGTCTTTGATCAACAACTATGCCTCTCTTCATGGTTAGCCCATTTGCTGTAGTGAATGAAGTGTGGTCTACTTTTACATTTATGGCAATGTCCTTCATGTATGGTTCGCACGCAGAGACTAGGGTTTTATGTGTTAAATAGCGAAGTGCTATGAGTGACGTTTAAATATGTATCAGTATGATTGTTTAAGCAGTGTTAAGATGATGTAATTTGGATTTCCTAAGAACTCCGAAATGTACCCGAATTAGATTGAAACACATAATTCGCAACCCAACTCTGGAAACCAGTCAATCAACTCGAATTTGGATTCCTATACAGAGCAAATGCCGACTAGAAGATGGAAAACATTAACTTCACTTCTGTAAATAAAAGCAAAACTCACCCACTTTTTTTCGGAACAAGATCCTCTGTCCAGTTTTATGGTGTCTTATTGTGTCCAGTGAATTTCAGTCATTCATTTATGCGGATCCCGTGTGGGCTCCACATAAATAAACGTGGAGCCCGCATAAATGAATGGCTAAGATTTACTGGACACAATAAGACACTATAAAACCTGGACAGAGAATTTGGACTCCTGTTTTTCATCTGAACTTCCCAAATTTCCCATAAATGATGTCTTCCACTCCAGAATTAACTCGCAGGTTTCGAACAGTTCACAAGGTTTCTCTATCGCAACGTGCAATTCTACTTGAATTTCACGTTATAATTATAATTTCAAAAAAGTGAATAAAATTTTTAAGAGTTAGATAGTAAAGGGAAAAAGCAGTTCAAAGCATAAGATATTATAATATATTTTATTTTTAAATTTGCTAAAATTACAATGAATTAAAATTAAATTAAATTAAAATTAAAATATGATGAAAGTGGATAAATTTTATTTATTAAGATAAATTTGGATAAGCCTGAACTAATTTAACTTCCCATCTCTTCTTCTACATTTTTCACGTGCAAGTTCATTTCGTTTCTATACAACTTAGGGTGGGCCGTGGGCTACGCTTTTTAATGTTAGATGTGACCCTCCAACGGTAAAATCTTTTAACTCCCACCAGAAGTGACAGTTATATTTCAGAACATCTAGGTTCATTATTCAGTTGGATATCTGTAACGATCTATTCATTTAATAGTAAGCCTGCGAGGATATGAAGTTCGCCGCTCACAACAAACCCTTCATCGATGAATGTAATTTGAACAAAAGCTACAACTGTCAGTAACTCAGTATTCTATGTCCAAGCTTTCATGGACTCCTAGTTCCAAGAAATATGGAAGTCGGCATAAAACAGGAGGCCTTTTGCTTCGTATTTCTATTAATCAGAAGGAAAGCAGAACCTGATTAGGATTTAGGAGTAGACTGTGAATACCATTCAATTCGAATATTAACATGTGGACGAGTCACGAAATCAATAATTCAATTGGAGGAGGATATATTTAAAATAATTATTAGAAAAAAAGGAAGATATTTTCCTATCCTGACATGACATTCCAACTGAAACATGGATTGGAACGGTAATGAATCCACTGAAACAACACCGTACATTCATGGACCATAAATGTAATAAAGGCTCAATTATTACGTTTAAATATTTTGTTATAATTGGTCATTTTTTAAAAATTTATTAAATTTAAATTTAAATTTAAATTCAATTCAATGTAATTTTATATATTAATAACAGAGTAATAACAAGTTCTTAAGTTCTAAGTTAATTATTCTTCGATTAATGTCATAATCATTTCTATTAAATTGGTATTATTCCTATTTTTAATGAATATGAATTTCATTACAAAAATGAGAGAGGAAAGAGTATTTTCATTAATCAAAGTACAAGAATTCATACACACGATCGTTCAATGTTCAATCTTGATCTACATTTTCTCGACATAAGGGGCAAGAATTGGAATTTCTCAACCATCTAAACAGACATGATTGGTGGAAAACATGGGAGCAAGGCATCCTCGTAAGGGCTGTCTCACCAGAAAACTCGTCCAGACAAATGATACAGTTGTCGTGTTCATTAGTTTCACCGTCGTCGACATAAAAACTCTCCGCCGCCAGTTTCTCCAACACCGATTCCGACACCCCTTCGCACTCCGACTCCTCGACGACCACCGTCTCCGACACAAACACTTTCAAGGTGGACACTAGTTGAAACCCCGAGAAGTTGCCAGACCTCGCAGCTCGGAACGCGTACGAACCCATCTTCCCAATGAGACGACGAACCACGGGAGCATCGAGAATGTTATTTACCCAAGGAAGCGCATGCCACAGGTAGCGAGAGCATAAGATTGGATCGTCAAGAACACAGCGAGGGATTTCCAAAGTGGTACGACGGCGATCACGAAAAGGGTACTCAGCCTCAATGTTGTCTCCGGTGAACATTAGCACGCCGTCTCGGTGAAAGTTGAAGTACATATAGAATCGAGGTTGGCTCGTATCAACGTTGTTATCGTCGATTTCTGGCAGAACTCCGCGTTGTGTTAGAGTAGCCTTATGAACTCTAGTTGATCCAAGAGTTGCGATTGTTGTTGTGGAAGCCATTTTAGCGAGAAGATTACGAGGAACAGAAGATTATGAGTGATGTATTCTATGAGGCATTTATAGGATTTGACACTTGTTCGATTGTTTTTGTCTTCCAGTCGGTAGTCCGAATTTGTTTTTGGTTTGGAGAACTCAATTTCCGTTTGCTTTAGATCTCCGTGTTGGTTTGAGACTAACTGAAACAGTTAGACGAATGACGACAGGTAGTCTCTGCGTTCTAGTAACTAACTTAACTGACTAGGGTTTCTGCTTTTGGTGTGGAATTAGGACATAGCCGACTTGGTTTTGCATCCTTTTCTTTTTCTAACAAATAATTAATAATTAATGAAGAATGAATAATTAATTATAGTATTTTTAATAATAAAAAGAAATAGTCTATAAAAACTCTTTAAATTTCGTATTTTAATATGAAATTTTACAAAATTCTATAAAATAAATCTTATTTTATAGAATTTATTTATACTTATTTTTCATTTTATGAAATTTTTGTTAATAATAACATGAGTTAAGAAAATCATTGGATGTTTCCAAGTATTATAATTATTAATTAAAATCTTAAAAGATGATTTATGTTAATTATATACATGTATATATCTTCAACAAGTAGATTTTTAATTGTTATTAGTTTATCACGTTTAATATTATATTTTCTTAATTATTTTAATTAAATTTCATAATTACATTTCTCTACACTAATTGTTATGATTTGTCTTCTCTGGGGAGTGTCATTATCGAGAGAAGATCACGGGGATCAGACAATTATATGAGAGTTGTTGTAATTTATATGATAATGTTGTTCGATTGTTTTCCGATGTGTAGTAGGAATTTGTTTTTAGTTTGGAAAACTCAATTTCCGTTTGCTTTATTGATCTCCATGTTGGTTTGAGACTAACTGTAATTATTTATGGATAAGCTCAAACATACACTCCTCCTCAAATTTAGAATTTTTAATATGAGCTGAGTGTAGAGTTCACTAATAATAATTGGACTTTGGTCAACTATTATCAAAATGACTAAAACTAATCGTTTAAATACTTGACTTTTATCACTTATAATCCTTTTAATATTTTCATGTTTAGTCAATATGAGATACTCTAATACTTCCCCTTAAGTGCAACTGAGACTGGACATCTAGTTGTCACTTGAAATAAACGCAGTGGTAATCGGACCAGGCCTCTGGGACTGGACATCGAAATAACCAGCCGAGAAATTAATAATCTAGACCAAACCTACTTGGATACCAACTTAGCATAATGAAGCTTGGATATTAAACTAAGAAAAATGATTTTGATTGAATGCAGAATCATGACATATATACAAGAAGTTGTTACAAAAGATAGGACTCAATCTAAACGTGATAATCTTTTTAACTTAACAAATCAATTGAAAGTATATTTGGTATAACTAACATTATCTAACATGCCCCCAACAAGCGGAAGGAGAAGCATAGCAAAGCCGAAGCTTGGAAACAAAATGAGAAAACAGTTGTTTAGGAAGTGGCTTCGTTAAAATGTCAACCAGTTGATCAGAAGAGGAGATCACACCAACAGAAATCACCTTGTAAGCAATTAGATCTTGGACAAAATGAAAATCGATCTCCACATGTTGGGTTCGAGCATGAAAAACAAGATTTGAAGAAAGAAACACAGCCCCAACGTTGTCACACCAAATGCGAGGAGGCGTAGAGAGCTGTACACCCAGCTCAGTAAGCAACTTAAGGAGCGACTGCACCTTAACACAAGCATTAACAACTACCTTAAAATTTTGTAGAGGACTTAGAAACTGTACGTTACTTGCCAAACTTCTAGGCCAACAAGTTGTTACCTAAAAAAATTAAAAAGTCGCCAGTGGATTGTCGATCGTCGGGGCATCCAACCCAATCGGCATCACTAAACATAGTGAGACTGTGAAGAGAGCAACAAGAGATGAAGGAAGACATAGAAAGAGTGCCTTGCAAATACCAAACCAACAGTTTGAGGGTTTGAAAATGAGTGGAGGTAGGCTGATGGAGAAATTGGCACAACTTATTTACAGTAAAGGAGATATCCGGCTTGGTAAGAGTAAGATATTGCAAACTGCCACACACCTGACGAAACAAAGTGGCTTCAGCAGAGGAAAGAGGATGGCATTTTATCTTAGACAAAGCAGGACTCGCCACCATAGGTGTAGAGATTAGTTTGCAAGTCGTCATGCCCAATTTGTGTAAGATTGTAAGGATGTAGTTGCGCTGTGAGAGAAGCAGGCCGTGAGCATGAGGAATAACTTCAATGCCTAGAAAATGATGCAGAGGACCTAGATCATGCAGAGAAAACTCCTTAGCAAGCCAAGAGAAGAAGGACTTCACAAGATAAGGAGTACTCCCCGTAATTACTAAATCATCAACATAAACCAGAATAAAACATAAGTGGCAATCAACTTTATAATAAATAGAGAGAATCAGTATGAGACCTAGTGAATCCAAGAGTATACAACAAAGTACTAAGCCGATGATACCAAGTTCTAGGGACCTGCTTGAGGCTATACAAGGACTTGTTCAATTTGCAAACATAGTTAGGGCGTTTGGTGTCGATGAACCTTTGTGGTTGAACCATATAAATAGTTTCATCCAAGTTACCATTTAAGAAGGCATTGCTAATATCCAATTGACGAAGAAGCCAGCCTTTAGAAACAGCTATTGCAAGCATAGAACGAACAGACATTGGTTTAACCACAAGACTGAAGGTATTTGTAAAATCAAAACCAAACTCTTGTGTATGTCCCCAAGCTACCAGTCGCGCTTTTAGACGTTCAATGGAGCCATCAGGCTGTCTCTTAATTTTATAGATCCATCAGTTGCCGACAACATTGGTGTTAGGAGGACAAGGGACAAGATCCCAAGTATGATTCCGTTGGAGTGCATAAAACTCAAGTTCCATGGCCCTTATCTAGTCAGGTTGTTTATTGAGTCGCGCTTTTAGACGTTCAATGAGCTACCAAACTGTCTCTTAATTTTATAGATCCATCGGTTGCCGACAACATTGGTGTTAGGAGGACAAGGGACAAGATCCCAAGTATGATTCCGTTGGAGTGCAGAAAACTCAAGTTCCATGGCCCTTCTCTAGTCAAGTTATTTATTGGCCTCAGAAAAGGATGTAGGTTCAACAGAAAGAGAGAGGATGGTGGTAGTGAGGTTGGCAGTATTCCAGGTTTTGGGAGGTTTAAGTCGCATTGGATGAATGCGTTGAGGCTGGATGGAAGAAGAAGGGACTGAAGAGGAAGCAGGCAGTTTGCTAAAGGAGTACGCATTGAGATCAACCACTTACTTAATGCCATCAAGATTAAAAATTAGAGATGAAGGATTAGTAATAGCCGGAGCGGGTGAGGAAATAGGAGGGGAAGGAGGTGGATGAGGAAGGTCTGGGGGAGACAAATCAGAATTGTGTGGCGGGATTGATATTAGGGACAAGAGCATAGGACCGGGAGATATATCAATGACAAGGGATGGAAGAGTACCTTGCGGATCATGAGATGGCATAACAGTCAGAGGAAAGGGCTGAGATAAGTGAAGCCAAGGAGGTGAAGGAGGAATGTCGGGTTGAGGAAAAATTGTGGAAGAACCTGCAACTTGATGAAATGGAAACACAGATTCATCCACCTTTGTTGATATGCCTAATTTGGAATGTGGATTAGAATTGGAATTTATTCCTAAGTATCATATCTTTCCGATGTTGAGTGTTTATCTAACATTATCTCTTTTTGAAAAGGATGTTTTATCTAAGGCAATTTTGGAGGTGACGTGATTAATTGGGATTCTGTGCATTGAAGCTTGGTTGAGGTGGCAGAGGTCGTAGGGTTCTTTTGTTGTGTTGCGCAGACTCTTGGTTGAGGTCGTCGTTGAGTGAGAAACCAAAAAGCTTTTGTCTTAGGTGTGTAGATGCTGTGTGGTTAAGGCTTCTTGTCTCTTGAAGGAGCTGTCCGTGTGAGGTATTTGTTTGGTGCAGCAGTATACGACGTTATCCTTTTATTCAAGCAGTTAGTGAAGTGTAGTTGCTATTTTGTGAGAAACTGCGTGGGCGTCTGGCTGTGAGCTATTGCGTTGATGCTTCTTATCTTCTGAATGTGTAGTCTGCTGTGAGGCTTTCTTGAGTGCAGTAATATTTGACTATGAGTTTGATTTTCAGCAAGTATTTGATTGGTGATATGCTGTTGACGTTGGTGCTGGAAAATTTATATTGATTGGTTGATGTTTGAGGCTTAAAGAAGACTTTGTTATAGATCAGTTCACATTCTTTTGGTGTTGCTATTTGGGTTATTTGTGTTTAATTTCAGAATTGGAATTATTATTTTCTTGAGTCTATTTATCCTTGTTTTTGAAGTAGAAATAGGTTGCAAAATCCTCTGACGAGGTTAACACGAGTCGGTCGTGTTATTGGGCGTGAAAAACATTCACGGGTAGTTAGGCTGTGGGTTTATTACATAGGTTGGGTCTTTTGGTGTAGATCAATCTATTGTAATTTTTGTGAACTAC
>JAOTBA010000006.1:31622754-31642483 GCA_025629845.1 Erythroxylum squamatum | reverse complement strand
TAATTGTTTAATGTTTTTTATATTTAATCATTTTGTACTTACATATAAAATTTTTAATAATAAGTGTACAGAATTCCTTGATGTACAACGTTAGTTGGAGCAACATTTATTAATAAATGAAGGGCGGCTTAGAGGTCGGGGCAGTTGGCTTAAAAACAGCGCCAGTACAGACGCCTGTCTAAGAAACATGGGTGCTGTCCAATTTAAAAATAAAACGACGTGGTATTTTTGTTTTAGACAGAATAAGACACAATAGACTTAAACAGAGGATCTCCTCTCCAACATACATACTCAATTAGCTAATGCTCGCCTGTTGTTCCAGATTCCAGACACGGGTTTCTTCTCCTCTTTGTAGATTTCTGATCATTACTGAGCTTGTAAACTGTTTGATTAAGACCAGTAAATCAGAAAATGATTCTATAATTAATACTCTTTTTGCTTCCAGGTGATATGTTGGCCTTATTAGCTATTGGTTCCTTTTTGTGTGTGTATTAGTAGCTAGAGATGACGCAAACAGGAATCTTTCATTTTCTGTATCTCAGACAAGTTTTGGTTCCTACAACTCTTTAATTACTGAGATATATACGCGAGCATATCTGAGAACAGAACGAAACCGAAAATGGAAGCCAAGATTAAGCTATTCGCAATGGTTATGTTATGGTTTTCAGTATTATCAGTAAGTGCCAAGTCCAACATAACTTGGTGGTGCAACCTAACGCCTTATCCTCAACCGTGCCAACTTTTCCTAAGGCAATACTTGCCACTTTCTGAACCAAACCACAGGTCCGAATTCCGGGAGATGTTGGTTCAACTAGCTCTCCGTAGAGCCATTAACGCGCAGAGCAAAGTTGTTCACTTTGGACCCTTTTGCGAAAATCATATGCACAGAGCTGTGTGGGATGATTGTTTGAAACTCCATGAGAATACGGTCTACCAACTCAACCGCACATTAGAATGTCTACGGACCAAGAGAAGAAGAAACTGCACAGATTTTGATGTGCAGACTTGGCTAAGTAGCGCTCTGACAAACATCCAGACATGTCGGCTAGGTAGTGCAGACTTTAACTTGGCGGATTTTGCTGCACCAGTAGTTTTCTCGAACCTATCCATGCTCATTAGCAATAGCTTGGCGATCAATGGGGCTTTGCTTCAGGCAGAGAAGAATAATACACAAGGGTTTCCAAGTTGGTTCTCATGGCAAGAAAAAAGATGGTTATTACAGTCCTCGGAAGTGACAAAAAAGGCAAATATGGTTGTAGCTAAAGATGGTTCAGGGCACGTCAGGACTATTCAAGAAGCCATTGATGCAGCTTCACGTAGGGTATATGGTACTAGGTTTATCATTTATGTTAAGAAAGGTGTTTATAGAGAGAACGTAGAGGTTGGACTCAACAATAACAACATTTGGCTGATTGGTGATGGCATAAAACGTACGATCATTACTAGTTGCAGGAGTGTTGGTGGAGGTTACACAACCTACAGTTCTGCAACTGCTGGTAAGAACACAGTTGGTTATATGTTTAACCAAAAATACATGCCTGAAACTTTTAAAAATGATTTCAGGAGTAGATGGGCTTGGATTTGTTGCTCGAGACATTACATTCAGCAACACAGCAGGTCCATTGAACGGCCAAGCAGTGGCTCTCCGATCAGCCTCTGACCTTGCTGTCTTCTACAAATGCGCTTTTGAAGGATACCAAGACACAGTCTTTGTCCAGTCGCAACGACAATTCTTCAGAGAATGTTACATCTACGGGACCGTAGACTTCATCTTCGGAAATGCAGCGGTTGTCTTGCAAAACTGTGAGATTTACGTACGAAAACCTCTAAACGGACAACCCAACGTGATCACAGCACAAGGTCGCTACGACCCTTTTCAGAACACAGGCATATCAATCCACAACTCCAAGATTTTACCGGCACCAGACCTGAAACCAGTGGTGGGATCTTTCAGAACTTATCTGGGCAGACCATGGATGCAATATTCAAGAACGGTCATCCTTAAAACGTACGTCGATAGTTTTGTTACTCCATCGGGTTGGTTAAAATGGGAAAAAGGAGACTTTGCTCTTGACACTCTGTTCTATGCAGAGTATCAGAATTCTGGACCAGGTGCTTCTACTAGATTTAGAGTTAAGTGGAAAGGGTTTCATGTTATTAAAAGTGCTGACATGGCCTCAAGATTCACCGTCGGCAGCCTTATCGGCGGACAGTCTTGGTTACCGGCCATCGGAGTTCCGTTCGCTTACGGGCTTTGAGCTTTTTAACATAATTGACAAGTCGCATTTTGTTAATCACTGGCTGCTTTTTTTCTATTTGATGATCTTTTTTTACTGTATGTATATATTCAACACATCAACCAAAAAAGTGAAACGAAAGAGTACCGATGGCGTGCCATCGGCAGTCAACAGGTGAGGCTCGAGTTCACCAGCCATCAGGCTGGGCCTCAAGCTCGGTTTTCTGGGCACGATCGGACTTCCAACAGGCTCGCCCTAGGTTCGACCCTTCACGGCAAAATAAAATTGTTTTACTGAAAATTAACAAAATTCCAGAGTCAAAGCCAAGCACGGACTCGGGCCTATTATCTAGGGCCGAATGTGGCCTCGAGTTGAACCAGAGCTCCAATCCAACTTATTGTCATCTCTAAAAAGGGAGAGGATAATCCATTTGAGCTTAAACAATTTTCTTTTAGTATAATTAAATAAAGTAATATTATTAATTATAACAAAATGGACGCTGTTTTTATATTTTTAATTTAATAAACATTAAAAAGATAAAGCGAGAGTGAATTGGACATACTTTGAGCTCGGGCATGATCAGACTTTAGGTCGGTCTGAAGTCAAGAATATTGACCCGACAAAGCACGTTAAAATTAATTAAATCTTTTAATGTTCTTATGAATTTTTAAATTATTATTTCAGTCTTGATCAAGAAAAGCAATGATGCTTCCTTTTTCTAGAAATTAGGTTAGATTGGAATAAATTTGGTCCAAGTGACTTTCCCATAATCTCACATCGCTAGAGTGGTGGCCACACCATATTGGCCACAAGAAGAAATTAACACAGATAATATTAATTATTAGTCATCCTACTCGAGGATAGCTTGGGTTTATAAGACTTCCCAGGTCTGAAAATTTGTCATAATATACGCAATTTTTTTAAATTTTTATAAAAATACTATTTCCGTGATTTAAATCTCTAACCTTATCTTTACAAACACATGACTTGATTTTAAATTTTTTATATTTGAATAATTTATTTAAAATATATAATTATTTATATATTTTATTTTTGTTTGACTAAATTTGGATATGATTAAATTAAGTTTATAAAATCTGATCAAATTTGAATTGTACGACTTAAAATTTAGATTTGATTTAATTAAATTATCTTCAATAATGTTAAATTTGTTTTATTTTTCAAAATAATATCATTTTGTAAAAAAATTTGATTGAATTTTAAATCAATCATAAGTTTGAATTTAATAAGAACGTTTTCTCCACCACAAAAACCTTTTTTAAGAAAAATGAATGTTTAACTGTAAAATAAAAAGGCACTTCTTTAATATATACAACTTTTTTGGCAATCAAAATAGAGCTTTTTAAGAAGTTCAAATTTGGAGCTTCTAAAAAAAGCGCTTTTTCAAGTAGATTTTTCAGATCAATTAATAAACTTATTTTTAGTCCTTTTTGTTCTTATGTTTTACGCATAATTTTCACAATACCCATAAACTCATCTTCTCATTTATCATGTGTTTAACTATTTACTAAACTTGGATATTTATTTTGAGATTTATATAATATTATTGGACTTTTTATATGTTTTAATATTTATTTTCGATATTAGTTTCCTTATGTTATAATCTATATAAAAGATTTGGTTAGATATATTTTCATTTATGTTTAAAATTATATAATAATTAATTGTTTAATATACTTTAAATAATATTTATATGTATAAATAATTTTTATTACATAATAAAATATAATTAAAATTAAAAGTAATTTTATTTTTATGTTATTAAATAGTCTACTGTATGAAGCTCTTTCAAAAAAACTCATTTTAAATAAAAGTCAAATAATTAATTGATTTCTTAGAAAAAATTTTCTCAGAAAAGATGGACAGAAATAAAACCTTTTTGAATATAGGCTTGAAATTTTCTGTTCCACTAACCCTGTGCCTTCTGTGCTACAACCAATCTCAACCATCCAAAATTGGTTGTGGCACAGAGGGAATGGCTGAGATTGGTTGTGGGACAGAGGGCACCGGTTGTTGGAACAGAGGATCTGTTCCCTTGAATATAAACCGAACTATGGCTCGTTAACGAACAACAGTTACTCAATCGTCACGACCGTTGAAAGGTATTAAGCTCCACGGGCTGTGATTGGTTCGCACGTTAACTCAATCGCAAAACAGTGTTAGGATTTTAATTTGATGACAAGAACGCGTTTCGGTGGGCCCAAATTTCAAAGTCAAACATTGAAAAACACACAAAAAAAAATAAAAAAGAAATATGATAAGAGCATGCGCATCCAACTTTGCGTAATGACACAGTTCTTTCCGGTTGCTCAAAAGAGGCATGGAAGCTACAAAGTCAGAAGGACCATGCATGCATTTCCATGGCGGATCAGGAAACATGAAATCACCAACACACTAGAAGAACAATCAAACACGGTAACTGAGGGCGGCCGTGCCCAGTACAACACAGCTATCACCCATTTTCTAGTTCTTGCAAAACTTTCTCCGATCGTCTAATTAATAGAATCACTTTTCAGTTTAATGAATTTAAGGTAAGGCGGCGTAATATTATACCTTTCTAAATTTTGCACGTTCATTGCAATTTTTTTTTACAAAAATAAGTGTTTAGTAATAAAATATAAAAGTATTTTTTTTAATAGACATGACTTTTTTGATAGTTAAAATATAAATTTTTTAAGATGCTCAAATTTGAAGCTTCTAAAAAAAGTACTTCTTTAGGTGAATTTTTCAGATCAATTAATGAGCCTATTTTTAATCCGTTTTACTCTTATGTTTTACACGTAATTCCTACGATACTCACAAACTCATATTCTAGTTTATTATGTATTTAACTATTCATTAAACTTGAATATTTATTTTAGGATTTATATAATATTATTTGACTTTTTATATATATTTTAATATTTATTTTTTATATTAATTTATTTATGTTATAATTTATATAAAAGATTTGATTAAATATATTTTCATTTATGTTTCATATGGTTTACAATTATATAATAATTAATATACTGTGCTTTATATATTGTTTAATATAATTTAAATAATATTTAAATACATAAAAAAATTTATAAAAAAAGTAAATATAGTTATAATTAAAAGTGCTTTTATTTTTATATTGCTAAACAGTTTATTATATGAAACTTTTTTTAAAAAAACTCTTTTTAAATAATGGTCAAAGTTCAACTAACTTCTTAAAAAAATTTATCAGAAAAGTTCTAAAAAAATCTATAAAAAAAAATTTATTAACAAAAACTCCTATAGAATAAGCTCCAAGTTAAGCAGCTTTGCAGTATACAACAAAACATCAAAAGTTAATCTAGCTGAGTAAATCAGAGATCAGATCATCATTAATTCTTTCGCTTTCTTGATTGAAAAGAATACAATTCTATAATTTCCAAGACGATTTATTACAATGGGACATTCTTATTGAATTTTCCATGGGTTGATTCCGTTGGCAGTCAAACTTCAAAAGTAGCCAACCTGTCTTGTCATCGATCAAGCACACCACCAGCTTCTTTTTGCCATTTTTCCTATCCTATATAAACCACACGCTCAATCACATCTTGATCAATTCAACCCTCTTCTCTACAATGGCGATCAATCTTGGTTGTTTGCTTGTTCTTGCCGTATCAGCTTTCTCTTTGTTTCCACCAACTTTAGCTTCCATTGATGAGTGGTGCAACAAGACCCCATATCCTGAACCATGCAATTACTTCATGAAACTAAGTCCCAGACACTACTTTCCCACGCAGAAGTCTGATTTCCGTAAACTGAGCGTCGAATTGGCGATGCAAAGAGCTCTCAACGCTCATAGTCACAACAAGTGGCTAGGTCAAAAGTGCAGAAACGAGAAGGAAAAGGCTGTGTGGGCTGACTGTTTAAAGCTCTACGAGGACACCATTGCTCAGCTCAATCACACTCTAGACACCAAGACGAAATGCACCGAGTTTGACCAGCAAACATGGCTCAGCACAGCTCTCACAAACCTTGAAACCTGTCGAGCAGGGTTCGCAGAGCTTGGAGTCTCAGTTTCTCAGTTGCCCATCATGTCCAACAATGTCTCGAAGCTGATTTGCAATACTTTGGCAATGAACAATGGCTCATCGGTGTTGCCTCAAACTTACAAGGATGGTTTCCCTACTTGGGTCAAAGCAGGTGATAGAAAGCTTCTGCAGTCATCGTCACCCAGGGCAAATCTCGTGGTGGCTCAAGACGGCTCCGGCAATCACCTTACTATAAAAGCCGCACTTGATGCTGCAGCTAAGAAGAGCGGGACTGCCAGGTTTGTTATTCACATCAAAAGGGGTGTTTACAGAGAGAATGTCGAGATTCCTAGCAAATTGAAAAACATTATGTTGGTCGGCGACGGTTTGAGGAACACCATCATCACAGGTAGCCGGAGTGTCGGAGGAGGTTCCACTACTTTCAACTCAGCAACAGTAGGTAAGGAAGTCTATTTCTCTACTCTTGCCTGATCAACTTCTTGTTTGCATCTCATTGCAAATTTGGTAGAATTTGGTACACTTACATACATAATTTGGTAATTTGCACAGACAAATATCTAATTAAGATATTTTTCAATTCATAGCCATCGAAAAAGATGTCATCCATGTTTTTGCCAAGAAGTTGTTCATAGGTTGAAATTTTCAAATGACATTGTCAAATTCATAATAAATAGGTGGTTCTTCTTCATAATGATAAAGATTAAGACAGTGTTGATCTCTGCTTTTCGAAGTCTTTGTGTATTAGGTCAGTTATACAGGTAATTTAATAGCTCTGGGAGTCTTGATCGAGACAGGAACTAGCGAAAACATTTAAACCTTAGTCAACCACGACATAGTCAAACATTGTTTATTCATTTACACTATATTTCTAGAATGTTTGAATAATTCATATGATTATTTGTTAAGCTCAAAACTAATCCCGACTACCTAACGAATTGCAGCGGTAACCGGAGAAGGATTTATTGCTAGAGGCATTACATTCCGGAACACTGCAGGTCCACAAAACCACCAAGCCGTAGCCCTCCGTTCAAGCTCCGATTTCTCAGTATTTTACCTCTGCGGCTTCGAAGGTTACCAAGACACGTTGTATGTACACTCACAGAGACAATTCTACAAAGAATGTTACATCTACGGTACAGTAGACTTCATTTTTGGTAACGCAGCTGTGATTCTCCAAAACTGCATGATATACGCAAGGAGACCAATGGCTAAACAAAAGATTGCGGTGACCGCACAAGGCAGGACCGACCCAAATCAGAACACGGGGATTATCATCCATAACTCACGTGTCATGGCTGCTTCTGACCTCACACCAGTACAAAACTCATTCAAAACCTACCTGGGTCGGCCATGGAAGCAGTACTCGAGGACTGTTTTCATGAAAACTTATCTGGGTTCCCTTGTAGACCCTGCAGGGTGGCTAGAATGGGACGGTAGTTTCGCTCTCAACACTTTGTACTATGGTGAATACAGGAACATAGGTCCTGGAGCTTCGACTAGTAGGAGAGTGAATTGGCGTGGTTACAGGGTTATTACAAGCGCGACCGAAGCGTCGAGGTTTACGGTTACGAACTTCATAGCCGGTCGGTCATGGCTACCAGCCACTAGTGTCCCTTTCACTTCCGGGCTCTGACCGACGTCGTTTAGGAAGATTTTCAAATCAATTTGTTTGTTCTTTCCACAATTCGGTACATTTAATTGTATCACTAGCAAATAATCTTCGGAATATTTAATAATAATAGAAAGAGGGAAAAAAAAGGATAATTTCCGATTTCATTGTCCTCTAGCGAGCTTTAAAATATATATTATTTAACTATTTAATATATCAAATATTAATAAGAATTATAAATAATTTAATTTAATATTATATATTTACTTAATTAAAATTAATTATCAACCAATATGAATAATCTTATTTTATTTTATGATTTAATTCATTTTTAATTAATTTAATTTAATAATTATTAATAAATATAATTAAATTTGAAATACCTTCAAAAACATATATTTCAAATAAAAATTGATTTAATAATTAAAACATATTTAAAGTAATTATTTATTTTATAAAATAAAATGATTGTTATTGATAATTTATTAATAAATATTATATAAGAGTTTAAAATAAATTTAATTTAATTAAAAATAATTTATCTTTAAATTTTATCTAATAATTAACGCCAGTAATAAAAATATAATTACATCCATATTAACAATAAACACGTTTTTATTTTTATTTTTAAAAATAGAGATTAAATCACAAAACAATACTTAAAAAAAACAACAGAAAAATAAGAGTGAAACTAAACTAAATAACCCGTTAATTATGTGCATCATTAATGAAATTTTATTATAAAATATAAAATAAGTTTTCCATTGTTTGAGTTGTCCACTACTTACAAATATATGATAAAATCTAAGCACTAAACTTTATGGTTAAATTATAAATGCCTATCTAACGAAGTAAGCCATTAGTGAAAGATAGTCCATTTACTCAATGAATATATGATTAAAATGTTCCTTAGGGGTGGTCGAGTTGTTGGAGTAGAAAAGTATGAGGTTAAAAGATCTTGTGTTCAATTTCTCCTATTTACGCTCTCTTAATTGAGCCTGTCGTACAGGACTTTGCCTAGTACGGAGTATCCGGTTGACGTGATTTGCAAATTACTGCGTTAATTCGAAGGTTTACCCAGTACGCATTCAAAAGGTAACGGCTGCGAGTTCTTTCGTTTCAAATACACACACACACACATATGTGTGTGTGTGTGTGATATTAAAACTCTTAAACTTAATTTTAAAGTAAAAATATATATTGATACATAACTGGACCAATCAACAAGGCCCGTGGTATTGATAACAGGGACCGTAACACTGGATTTAAAGACCCAAGTCCCATTCGAGTATAACGACGTCGTCATGATACTAACTTTGCTTCAATCAGCATGCGTAAAGATTAAACAAAAACGTGTGCATAGTATAGATCACACTTAGTGAAGGAAAAATAGGCTAATTTCGATCTAATTCAATCCAAAATAAGTAAATTTTAATTTGACTTGAAATTGGCTTAAAAAATAGAAAATTTAACATAAAACCGATACAATTAATTATTATAGGATTATATTTCCTTCAATTAGAGATGACAATAAGCTAGCCCGAACTCACGCTACCCTTGACTTGACTTTATATTTTAAAAAATTAAAAAATAAAGTCATTTTATATTTTTATATCGGGTCATGAGTCGGGCCGGGTTACATTTGTTATCCCTAATTTCGAGCTCAATCGGATACTTTTATATTATCGATTTGTTATTGTGAAAATTATTAAGTTGGTATGACTGTCGTTGAAACTTCATACAACTTTTAAGTAATTTTCCTTTTCCCTATATATGATTAATCCAATCCCTATCCTATCTAAGCTTTTAATAAGATGCAATTCAAAATTAAAATCTTTTTTTCATCATTGCACATCGTAAAACGTTAGGTCATTTCTCCACATAGCCTGTAAATATGATCTTAATCATGTCATTTCCACTCCTTTTTAACCTCTTTACTCGTTCCCATTTCTCATTCATGTAATTATGGTTATTATTAGCATTAATTATTACCTTGAAGATGACATATAAACCATAATGCAATCATAAAATCTCCCATTAACTTAAATTATTTGATTTTTTGGTGCGAGGGCTCTCTCTTTTCTTTCTTTTTTGGGTGAGCAAGAAAGAGTAAGATCAACAACAATTAATAGAAATTTGAAACACAATTATTGGTACCGTTTGTTACTTAAGTCAACTAAATTATTTAGAGTTTGCCCATCCACATGTGAGATTGAAAAGATTAATGATTCTTCACAATATTCTTTTTCTTTTTGCAAAAGTTGCAATGATCCCAAAAATCAAATCGACCGTATTTATTGAGATTGAGTTATCGGAAGTTAAATCGATAAGGCAAGAGATTTAAGATTTGAAAGGTTTAATCAGTATTAAACCGTCATAAAATTAAAAAATTTTAAATATGATTGAAAGATATTTTCTTTACTCGTAAAATTTTTTGAAGTTTAATTAAAAAATAGATTATTAATAAAAATCAATTAATTAATAAGAATTTATTAATTTATGAAAATTCACTTATTAATTAATAAATTGATCAGTTTTTAACAACAAAAGATATTAAAATAAATCGAACAGGAATGTTAAAAACCGAACCGAAAAGTTGAATAGTTCAATATTTTTACCGTTGAACCAACTAAGCCAGTTGAATTTTTTAATCATTAAACTTATTTCTCAATATAAACGGAATTATTGCTTTAACCATTTTTTTTTTCTTTGGACTTGTGAGTTCATGCCATTGACAAATAAAAAATGCACATGCAATTTCTTTGTTCATTATTAAATTGAAGGATGCGAACCTTAGAAGGCAGAGGAAATAAAGAAGAGTATAAAGCGTATATGAAGGATATTCCATTTCTAAAAGTCAAGCTCATATGCATTTGATACATAAATATAAATACATACATATATTACGTAGCTTAACTATTTGAGGTGCATTGAGCTTTATCATTCTTGTTTTCTCAAATTCCATGTCACCTTTTTAGGAGCAATTACTTTAGTAACTATATAATGTGGTTTACTTTATTTTAAATTTTAACGAGTATGTTAAATTTAAGCAATAAACATATTTAGAAATAGGTAAAGTTCGACCCAAGATGGTCTGGTCAAATCCCGATTATTTAGATTTGGGAAGGAAAATATCAATCGATTAAAAGACTCAATTGATTCGCTTGATTTAACTTCAGTTCAGGTTTTAATTTTCTAGTTCAATTTACTTTAATAACTATTGTTGTTAAAAATCAATTAGTTTATTAATTAATCAGTCGATTTTTGTAAATTAATATGTTTTTATAAAGTAAAATAAATCAATTAATTTTTATATAACAATTTCTTTTTTCAATTAAACTTCAAAACTTTTTATGAATAAAGACGATTTATTTCAATTATATTTCAATTTTTTAATTTTATTCAATATTTAATCGATTTCATCATTTATGACAGTTTAATATTGAATGAACGTTAAATTTCTTATCTTATTAGTTTAATTTTCGATACAATTTTTAATACGTTGAAAGATCAAAATTCAATAAATGTACCTCAGGACATAAAACTATGATATGAAGACATGAAACACCTTTGTCCCTAAGGCTACATTTGATTAGGGGTTTATAATGAAACTGAATGGAATGTATTATTATTTCATCGTTTAGGAAGACGGTTTATAATGGAATGAAATAGAATGAGATGGAGAAGAAGAGTTTTATATTACATCTCATTCCATCTTAAACGGTAAAAATGAAAAACCTACAATTTGGAAGATTTATGATAAAATGTAAAATGATAAACAACTTTTCACTATATTACATTATAAACCTTTTTTCCAAACAATATTTAACTGTATTACATTATGAACTCTTTTATTTCTCCCAAACAACAATTTTTTAATATTACATCAATTTACATTTTATTTCTTTATAAACTATTACATTATATTTCATTCCATTAAAAACCTTACGTCTAACCAAACATAACCCAACATCTCGGAAGAAACACCAAAAGTCCCTAACTCCGTTTGGAATATTTTTAAGGATCCAAAAGATTAAAATAATATTTTCAAGAAAACATGGGGCCATTTCAGTTCATCATTACAGAGAATTCAGATCGATGCATATGAATATGACATAATTCCTTAATGGATTGACCCTTCCTTGCTATGAAGAGAATATCAAACATTTAGTATAAAACAAAAGGGTCCCAGGAGTATTTCTTTTCGTTTATATATATATATATGATCTTTTGCTTAGGTATAAAGAACCGGTGGAATGTCCTCTGCTTCAACTATATAGACCTTAGAATATTTCTTTCTCTCAATTATGGCCCTAGCTGTGTATTCGTACTATCTGTTTGAGTATTTCATACTTCTGGCAGGTACATCATACATACTCTTAGATATTTTTAACTTTTTGTTGGTCTTGCCCTTATTGCTAAGATATTTAACTTCACAATGATTTCACACAATAATGTCTACATACCATTTTGTTACACTTTTTTTTTTTGGGTTTAATAGTATTGTTTATCTATTAAACCTTACATTTAGCAGAATTTTTATTGGGTCGTTATTGTTTTTATTTGTTGTATAAATTCCTCTCGTCATATTTTGCTACTTATTCGTCAATTTATAAGTCTAAAACAACGTTATATTACATCATTTTTAATAAAAATAAAGAAATTGATAAAGAATTAAACCGTAGACAACTAATGCTATATAAAGCGAGAATTATTTCTAAAATAAAAAATGTTAAACTACAAGAAATTCCAACTTATTTAATTATTCTTAATTTATCATTATAGTTTAAGTTTTATTTGGTTGATTGCTTAATTCTCTAATACTATCTTAGTTAGTATTTGAATTATGAATAAATACCCTTGTTTATTAAACTCATATACATTCTTATAGATTATTATAATCAACACCTAATTAAAGCATCGCTGAAGCGCAAAATCTTGAATGAAAAATACAAATTGGAGTTTGAATAAGGCGAATATGGAGTCCTCAATCCGCAACAGATAAAGAACGATCAATCATGACAAAAAGTATTGAACCTAAAAAGCTTACTATTTACTTGAAAAACAAGTCTTACAAGTTAAACAAATCTTGTATGAAGTAAAACAAGATACTCAACCCAATCAAACTTCACTAACAAAAGGCCAGTTTTGGCATTTCAAAGGATTCCAAATCCACATTAAACTGAACACAATGTAAGTAGCAACATGTTGTAAACCACCAACAGAAACTTCCAATTTGGGCCCCCGAGTTTGAACGTACAAAAAGCTTTTGCTTATGGATTCTGTGCTCCGCGTATGCAGGGCTATGGCCAATCATGACAGCGAAGTGAAACAAATCTCTCGTGGGTCCCAAGGAGAATTACTGAAGCCGCATCCCTATTGGTTGCGGCCAAGTTCAGCCACCCATACATCGCCACGTGGACCCATAAAGTCTCCCACCAGAAACGTGCGGACCACAACAATGATGTTTCTACAGGCCGATTGATGAGGGCCGTAGGACCCACGTGATTTAATCTCAACAAAACAGTACTTACTTCTTTTGTGTTATACGTAATATAAATAATAAATATTATTTTTACAAAAAGAAAATTTCTCATTTAATAAAAACATCATTACTAAAAACTAAGAAATGATAATTATTTATTTAATAAATTATAAATAACACAAATAATTTTAAAATAAACGAGCTGAATATTAATTATTGATTTGTTGGAAGCAATAAAAATTTATTGTAAATTGAAGAATACTAAAAAAAAATGCTTTTAATTCAACCATTTCATTAAAATTCATATTTATAAGTCGCCATAAACCAATTTATTTTGCCAAAATAGCACACTTTGACTTCTATTTTCTTCTAATCGCTAATATTATACAATAATTTGTGCAAATAGTTTTCGTCATAAATTATTTAGGGTTAATTACAAAAAAAACCTTAAATTTTGCTTAATTTTGTAATTAAATCCCGAACTTCAAATAGTGGCACTAAAATGTTCAAATTTTTAATTTTTTTAAACCCTAGCTCGATGTTAGAAACCTTAACTAATAATACGCACTAGACAAAATTAACACAACAAATGAAAATTAATGAAACGATGTTGTTGTTACAAATCGAATCCCTAGATCAGTTTAAGCAGACTTAGTCATTCGTTGTTTGTTTGTTCTCTCAATGCCCTCAACCATTTGTTTTCTGTTTATTCTTTCAATACTCCAAACTACTCTCACATTGCAATGTACTGTACCAATAAGCTCTTCGTTTTCATTTTGTTCTCTTAATGTTCTCAGCGTGAGGGCGTCGAAGTTGCGTAATCTAAAAATTGAAGGGTGATGGCATCAATAGAATAGATTGAAAATGAAAGGAAAATTGAAATCAAAGCGTGAGATTGTCAAAGCTGCGTAATCTGATTTAGGTCAACATACTTAACGAAGATACTAACGTCAAGTTATAATTGAAAAAATTGAAAATTTGAGTATTTTATTCCCATTTTTTAAAGTTTAAACTATAATTGTAAAATTAAGTAAAATTTGAAATTTGTTTTGTAATTAATCCGATTATTTACGATAACAACACAAATTAAGAACATTTTATCAACATTTCTATTCTCAACAAACATTTCATTTAATACAAAAAGTAATTTTCAATTTCGATGAATATAAATAATTTTAATAAATTAGTTATAATTTTTCAAACATAAAATGGAGATTTATATTTCTAAATTTATAGCAAATTTTCATAATTAATATCCATAAATTTATATTAAGAACAAATTTAGTTCAATAATTTTGTCAACATTTCTCTTCTCAGCAAACATTTCATTTAATACAAAAAGTAAGTTTCAATTTCAATGAATATAAATAATTTAAATAAATTAGTTATAATTTTTCAAACATAAAATGGAGATTTTTATTTCTAAATTTATAGCAAATTTTCATAAATAATATCCATAAATTTATATTAAGAACAAATTTACTGCCAATTACTTAGTGATTATATATCAATGATCATTACTATTATAAAGAATTGAAAATTTCAATTGATTAATATAAATAATTTTATTAAATTAATTATAAATTTCCAATTGTTATTTTAAAATTTATACTTCTAAATTATAACAAATATTCATAAATCTTTTACATAATTTTGTATTAAGAAAAAGTTCAGTGACTATTACTTAGTTACTATTATAAATATAAAAATCATTTTTATTTTATAAAATTTTAATATAATACAAAAGTTTGGGTTTTTTATTTCTCTTTGTATTGTTTTCTGTCCTCAATTTTAATAAAAAACCAGGTTGTTTGACCTTTTGGACTTTTTTTGTTTTGATTATTTCTAGTTTTCAAAATTTATGAAACTATAAAAAATGATTTTTGTATTTCTGTATCAATTAAATATGGAATATATAATTATTTAATATGTTAATTATTAATAATAATTATGAATAATTTAATGTAATATTATATTTAATTAATTAATATTATGAATAATTTAATTCAATGATTTAAAAACCGAGCCGGACCGTCCGGTCCGACCGGAAAAGGTTTGAACCGGTCAGTGGTCCGGTTCGGTTTCACTTACTAACCTCTCTATATAAAAACCGGACGGTTCAACCTTTTTCGGTCGAACCAGACCGGTCCGGTCCGGTTATAAACCCTTGATAAAAGCCACTTCATGTCCCCGGTGGATGACTCCAAAAGGTTGGAGACCTTCCGGAAATCGTTGCTCGTGGTGATCGAGAACATTTGTCGGAGAACGCCGGTGTGTTTGCATTTCCGTACGAGGGTCAGGGTTCGCTCGAGGTTTTTGGTGATGTCAGCGACTATACGGCGGAGAGGGCGGTCGTAGAGGGAGGGAGTGGCGATGGCCAGACGGACGGCGGCACGGAGCATCTGAGAGAGGCGGTCGACTTGGTTGACGAGGTCGGAGAAGAGCTCTTGCTTGGAGGGGCCGACGCCGTTTGCGTGCTTGATGACTTGGTCGGCGAGTAGAATTGGAGGAGAGAGTTCATCTTGGAGGGTTCTCTCTTCTTCTCGGGGCGCGACGGCTACTCTTCCCGGGGAGATCGGAGTGCTAGCGACGGCGGCGAATGTTGCTTTCGCCTTCGTTTTCATTTTCATTTTTGGGGATTGTGTGTGTTGCTCTGATGAGGTTGTTGAGAATACAAGGGCAAGGGCAAGGGCTTGTTCTTGGAGGAGAAGAGTCAAAAGTGGAGACCTCAACCTGATCTTTCTAACTCAGAACTTGGCTTAGAAGTTAGACACAAACTTATGTCGTTTTAAATGTTTCCAACAATCCAGAAGATGACGCCGAGAAATAATTTGGTTCGACATAAAAAAATCAACGAACAGGAATTGAGAGATTGTGCTGAGAAGGTCAAGATTATCATCATATTATGCACCTTCTGTGTTCTTTCATCTTTAGTCAAAGTCATTCCGTGTTTAACACACACACACACAAAGAGAAGGGCTGATGTCGAGGGGATGGAGCTGCACGTTTCCTTGAGTTGGTCCCACTAGTCGACCAAGAGTCCAAGACTTCAACTTCAATCATTCCAACAATATGAGCTTCAAAGCAAGCAGAGTGACCATTAGCATGAAACGAGTCCTCCAGTCGAGGAACATGGGTAATTCCAAACACGTACCTGAAATTCAGACATCCAGATAAAGAATATGATAACAAAGTTTTATTGCAACCACCAAAGTGCACAAAAAATTAAGCATAATAACGTGATATGTATCATTGATAGAACTTACAGTTATTTTTTTCAATAATTTACTAATTGAACTGCCCATTGGGATCAAGTGATTTTATTTCCTGTGCACATGGAAAGACATCCAAGTTGTACATCTATTAGCAGTAACTTGCCAGAGAACTATGTCATTTTCTTCCAAAATCCGATCCTGCTTAACCCATGACGCTAATCCTTCGCCAACACGTGGGTTCGGACTGGACGTTTTGCACCTATTTTCTTCAGGAAAATAAAATGAACCAATCCCGAAAAAGATTTAATTGTCAAGCTAGGAAAAGCAAGGACACGAAGCCGAAGATTGTTAGAAAGGACAGTATGTTGCAACGATAGAACTCTACCACATTTGGCAATATCTTCCATAGGAAGAACAGGCTCATGGCAAGGCTTGATGGAATACAACGGTATCTGGAGCATACTGACTCACCTTCGCTCCGGGATCTGGAGGAGCACTTTCGGACAGAACTGGAACAGGTCCTGTGCTAAGAAGAACTCTATTGGCATCAGCGTTCCAGAAGTCAGTGGGCCCTCCAGGGCGATAGGAACACGCAGTTCTATCATGCCATCACTCGTGCCAGATATTGCCAAACGCGGATAACTTCCTTGAAAGATGAGACTGGAGTTGCGATCTCCGATCCTCCCATCATCTGCTGTTTAGCGCAGCATTACCTCGAGACTTTATACCGCACCGACATAGCGCCTCCTCCAGTCCGGCTGCTGCATGGTTATTCCCCCTTCCTCCGCAAGCTTCCGCAGAGTTGGACAGTCCCCTTCTCTTCGAGGAACTCAAACGAGCTATCTTTAGTATGGCTCCTAACGGCTGTTGGCCCCTCCTTAACCGCCTTTTTTCAACGAATATTCCGGCACGAAATCTAGGAAGCGGATCTTAATCACACGGTCATCATCCTGATCCCAAAAATCCCTTCACCCTCTTCGATTGTGCAATTTCGACTTATTGCTTTATGTTCAGTTCTCTACAAAGCCATTACCAAGATCATTGTTCACAGACTCCAACCTTACCTCAATGATCTGGTTGCCCCGAATCAGTGCAGCTTCGTCTCGGGCCGCCTGATCACAGATAATATTAACATCACCCAGGAAGTGATCCACACCATGTAAAGGAAATCTAGGCGGAAAGGTTATATGGCTTTAAAAGTGGATCTGGAAAAAGCTTATGATAGGTTATCTTGGGAGTTCATCCACGACACGCTCGTTGATGTTGGCCTGCCTGATGCTCTGACCAACATGATCATGAAGGGCTTTACCAGTGTTTCAATGCAAGTTAACTGGAATGGGGACCTAAGTACTGCCTTTCGCACGTCTAGAGGCATTCGACAAGGCGATCATCTCTCCCCCTATCTGTTTGTCCTGTGTATGGAACGATTAGGGCATATGATAACTCAAGCGGTGACCCACGAACGCTGGCAGCCTATTAAACTTAGCAGCAATGGACCGCCGCTGTCACACTTATTCTTTGCCGATGACCTTATACTGTTCTCGGAAACCTCTTTGACCTAGGTGAGCGTTATCCGCGATCTTTTAAATGACTTCTGTGCAACCTTTGGGCTACGAGTTAGCCTTGACAAATCCAGGGGTTTCTTTTCCAAGAATGTGACTCCTTCGACATCACGACGCTTATGCAGCGCCCTAGGCGTTAAACGGATGAACGAACTTGGTCGATATTTAGGAGTTCCTCTTCTGCATGAACGCATTAATAAATGGACCTACCAACACATCCTCGAGATAGTTCAAAACCGCCTATTCGGCTGAACTACTAATCTACTCTCTTTGGTAAGCCGGACCACTTTGGTTAAATCAGTCCTCGCTGCCCTCCCAGCTTATACTATGCAAACAGTTCGCCTTCCCCGTCGGCTTTGTGATGAGCTGGAAAAATTGATGCGTCAGTTTATCTGGGGATCTTCGAATGGAACCAAGAAGATCCACTTGGTCAACTGGGAGGATGTTTGCCAACCCAAAGCCATGGGTGGACTGGGCATTAGGCGAATCCGTGCCACCAACGATGCCTTGTTAGCTGAATTAGGCTGGACTTTGGTTGTTAATCCTAATGCATTATAGGTCCAGGTTCTCGCAGCAAAGTACAAAATTGATGTTACCAAGCCCCCCACCTCCTTTGCGACCAACGGCGGTTCCATGGTCTGGCGGAGCATAAAGGCAACTTGGCACCTGGTTATGCAGGGCATGAAATGGAGTGTCGGGGATGGCGCACGGACTCGGTTCTGGCTTGACCCTTGGCTTCTAGGAACTGGACCCCTCACTTCCCACGCCTTATCTCTCATTCCTGAGTCCAGTCTCAACTCCAAAGTCTGCGACTTCATAGACTCAGACGGTTCTTGGACATGGAACGTTATTCAATCTCTTCTTCCGCCGTCGGTTTGTCAATTAATAGCAGGGACTTTTCCTCTGACCCCCTTTTTAGGACCCGATAAACTGATTTGGGGACTTTCTGCCAATGGTCAGTTCACTGTCGCTTCCACTTATGCCATGATCATGGAAACTGACGTTACCACGGTTCCCGAGGCTTGGAAGGTCATCTGGCAGTGGAACGGCCCCGAGTGCATTCGATCTTTCCTCTGGGTCTTGGCGAGGGATAAGCTTCTTACTAACCAAGAACGAGTGCGTCGACATCTTACCACGGACGGTGATTGTTCTCAATGTCACCAGGAGGAAAACTCGTTGCATGTAATGTGCGACTGCATTAAAGCCCGACAAGTGTGGCACAACTTCCCTTCCCAGCTCATTTCGCATGCCTTCTTCACCATGTATTTGAGGGAGTGGATCACTCACAACCTCCAATCTCACCGCAATGTTTTGGGATACGAATGGTTGAGCCTATTTGGCATTACCTGCTAGTTTCTATGGCAATGGAGGAACATGTCCATTTTCGCTGATCAGTTATCGTGGCCATACTCACCTATTTTTCCTATTTTGTCTTATACAGGTCTGATCCATCAAGCTGCGGTGTGGCGAAGTAGAGAAATGCCTGCCGGTCCTCGGCCTCAACTGTTGGACCCCAAACTTTTGGTAAAAATTAGAAATATTAAAATAAATTTAAATGAGAAAGAAATTGGTGAGAAAATTATGAATTTAAGA
>JAOTBA010000006.1:31598602-31612221 GCA_025629845.1 Erythroxylum squamatum | reverse complement strand
GATGTGAAGAATTAATGTAGATTGCCCTATAATCTTGCTGTAATAAGTGAGAAGAGAAAATTATGCTATCAGTTATGCTATCAGTTATGGAAACAATATATTTGAATTATCCTAACACACTTGTCCCACTCCACGAAGGAAATCCATTATGTACCCATAAATCATACCTTGAAGCTAATCTAATACTGCCAATTGTCAAAGGCTTGATTCCTTATGACAATGAAAGCACACCAAAGATTGAACGAACGATTGAAGAAATGCCAACGCACACGACAATTATGAGTAATCTTCACAGTTTTTTATCCTACAGCATGGGGATTGAAAACCGAATTGGGTGCTCAAACCTGTTAGCCATTAAAAAACAAAACTAAATAGAATTAGAAGAAGCTCTCAAGTGACCAGATTAATGAAGTAGCTTACGTCATGAAAACGAAAAATGAATCAGATTAGCATGAAAGTAATTGCCGATTGAGAAGCATCGACGTTATGCAACTGTAATGTCAAATTTATTTTCCCTCCGCGTGAATCATGAATAAGCATAATCAATCAAGGATAAACCACATTCGAACCATTCATAAGAATTGAACAAAAACTGAAGTTAAGCTGAAATTCGGGTAGACCAAATGAAAAGTAACTAGCTAACATTGAAAAATCATAACTGAAGCTATAAGCCTCAGAATTTAGTGATTGAAGTTGCTATCTCTTCCTCTTGATGAGCTCTAAATGCTCACCAAATATCATAGGATAAGGAGGTCTGTGCTAAAAGTTATGTCATGCAAGAAGGGGTTGTCCTCTTTTTGTGACCTGAAATGTGCACCAACTTTGGGGAATAAACTGTATTAATTGGCAACGAATTATGGGGCAAGAAAGGTGCCATTATCTTCATCTATGTCTTAGCTTTCATCCAAAATTTTCCTTGCTAAATTTAGACAACAATAAGGCACCCAAAACATTTTTCTCCTGCAGCTACTCTATCAGACCTAACATTCCAGATTCAACACCTAAGTTTGCACAGCCATAACTTCATGTAGAAAAACCAGAAAAATGCTCAAAAATCTCAAAATTTTTCCTTAAGATGTCTACTTTTAGGGCAACAAATAGCAAGGATGCAATAAAGGCTTTGCAAGAAGAACTAAGGAAAAGCTTTCAACAACAACTCCAACTAGTAAATGGGACAACTAATTAGGTTCCATGTAGAAGAAGGCTTTTTACTTTCAGAAGATAGGCTATTGGCAGATTTTCCCTACAAATTTCAGACTTTCAACAATCATACATAATATACTTCTTGGAAACATAAAGTTCTTTGCCAAAATTCATACAATACAGCATCTAAAGTAGACTTTATAACATCTAAAAAACAAATGAGATTTAGATACGCGCAAGTAGATATCAGATGTGTAAAATTCAAGCTCTTCCTAGCCATTTCCATAATTCCTGCATAAGATCTACAAAAAAAGATGTGATGGGGAAGCAGATGCTCATTCCCACCAGTGTAAATTTGTTGATGCTGCAAAAGGGAAAAGTATTACAGATACAAATACAACCTTTTCTTTCTCATGCCTGGAGCAGCCAAAGAATACAAGGACAGGAATCATATAAACCATGGAATGAAAGGTTGAAACTTCTCAAAACATTTAAACATAACTAATGTCCGAGAAAAATCCATACAGAGATGGCGATCTATCATCATCCATGTTTGAGTCAGCAGATTCCTAATAACTAGTGTAACCAAGCCTGAATAAGATACCCAAACTAATGCACGTTCTCGGTTTTTATGATAGAATCATAGGTCTGAAGACAACCAAATGCATCAACACGTTGAAAATCTAAGCTTAAGCTACCTAATTTTTGTAGAGCTCAACCAAATTTTGGTTACAAGGAAAATAGAAACTGTAATCACATAAGGCAAATTTCTATGTAGCTGGAACAAACAGACATCATGAACTAACACAACTTGTCTACCAACTCAAAGACAAGCAGCAAACAAAAGGAGATTGAAGACACGAAAATAAGCACATCACCAGCCAGAAAAAAAATCATATTAAATCAACACAAGTAGGTGGATTATATTGGAGTGATTGAAAAGTATACTTAACATCTTAAAGCATACAAAGGAAAAATTAAAAAGTGGAAAATCATTAACGAAATACATGATGTACATAAATAGAAACGGTAATTTGCATTAAAAAATGGCCCACAGAGAAGATATTATGGCGTGCAACCACACATGATGGGTTTACAAAGGCAAAAGTGGGAATCATTAAACCCATCAAACCAAAGCTAAAAAAGTAGATTCATACATAATTTAATTGCAAAAGCAATCTTTTTGGGCATAAAGAAAAGGTTCACTCATGATTTAGACCATTTACATAGTTTGCTCAGATACCAAATAAACATCCGCTCATACGTCAAGATTCTAACGTGGAAAACCGAACTTTTCTGATTGGGTATAAAGAAAGATATCAACTTTGTCGAAACAGAGCGCAGTAATTTCAATTTTCAATGGCTTGAAAAGTACAGGCGTATTGCACACACGGCATTCGATATTTGACCACCAAACAGTGTTCATAAAAATAAAATAAAATAGTTAGAAGGGTCGAGAATACGAATTAAAAATGAAAACAGAACCTAAACCACATCAATGACTAATCAAGAGGAAACAAATCAGTATCAATGTCAAAACCCAAAATATCGTTTTACGCGGTCAGGAAAAACCGAATAAAACTGAACCGACTCGCGATGTAACAATCAACCGCACACCGCGAAGTCAGAACCAGAAGAAAAGAACAGATTTCATAAACCCAATACAACATTCATACGAAACAAACAAAGCAGGCCAAAAATCGAACCTTTCATACAACTGAAAAACAGAGACAAACTCGAATCCAAACGCAGTTTTCAGAATGCCAGTAACGAAAAGATGAAGCGAAAAACGGTGCCGAAACTTGGATGAAACGAAAGAGAGCTAGTTGAAACGAACCGACAATATAGGAAATCAAAGAAAGAGAAAAGGAAGAAGAAAAGGAGTAAACAAAATTACCTAAAAGCTAAAGACGACAATGAAACCCTGGAAATCCCTGAGAACGAGAACGAGAGCGAGAGCGAGAATCGAGCTGAAGATTGTTTGCGAAACCCGAAAACTAGAGATTGCGCAACCCGAAAATTAGAGATTACGAAACCCGAAAATAATGGTGAGAGTGAGAAGAGAAAAGAAAGAAGAGCTTTAAAAGAGAGGGAGGGTATTTATAGAGGAGGTTTCGGTTATGGCCAACGTGTTTTAAAGGGCTGTTGAACACAATTAAACTATTAATTCAACTAACTACCCTCGGCTCCCCCCACCCGAGTTCTGTTACACGTGTGATACACGGCCCAATAAATGGACAAAATAGAGATTGTAAACGCGCGTGTTTAGGTGGGGCCGGAGGGTGTATCTGTGGTATATTAGGACACGTGGCAGGTTAGACTTTCCTCTCCAAAGAGCGTGTCGACACGTGTGACTGAGTCGAGGCAGACGTGGCCACGTTGGAGTGGGACCCCTGGTTTAAGTGTCGGCTAATACGTGTCGTCGCTTTCAGGAACAGGGTAACAGCAGGTTGATCGTCCGTCAATTCCCACGTGGCAGAAGATGGAGGAACGGAGTGAATGAGAGCCACACGATCGAAGTAGGGGCTTGGGATTGTGGGGTCCGTTTGATCAATTAAATATAGGCCACTGGATGGATCCGACGTGGTACGGAGTGGGCCTTGACAGGGACTGAAACTGAAATATCCACCAAACATTGTCTTCCTTGCAAGTCCTTCAAACATGGAAATGTATATTTTAAGGACTTGAATTTTCACATGGTCAAAACATCTTTAATATAAATAATTAAAACAATATTATTATACTAAATTTACTTAAATCAGTTTAAATTATTTAGATCAAATCAACTTTTAAATTTAAATTCAACTTAAAATTTGGTTAATTTAAACCTAATTCATTAATTTTTATGGTACGTGAAATTCTCAATATATATAATTAATGAGTTGATACATACTTAAAAATATACTTATAAATATTTTTATTTTTAAAATTAAAAAATATTTGAAAGATTTTAATCCAAAATTTGTTACTATTCAAAAAGAATAAGGATATCAATTCCACGAAAGCCACACATTCAAAGAGTTCGCAATCCTTTAACATCAAGGACTTATCGAGCCATGGAAGTTTCTTTGACTTTTTATGCATTTAAAGTTGAATGTGAAAAGGGGAAGGTTAGATAGTAGGAGGTGGTGGGGAGTGAGTTAATGTTGACGAAAAGATGGGTCAGATACGGTGGCGACAGCACACAAAAGGGAAGTAACCAGGAAAGAAGGCAAGTGAGATGTTTGCCTTTTCAGGGGGTTTCGTTTTACTACTTAACTAACTAATTACGTGCTAATTGTGTTGTGGGGTAGGTGGGTGTTGGCAAGACGGGTCCAGACTCCAGAGGCGGTTGGCCACCGAACCTTCTATTTCAACGCCGTAGGTTGTGGTCAGTTGATGACTTCTAGATCGAGTTGGTCCTTTTCCGCTTAAGTTTATAATTTCTTGTACAAAAGCATCCTCAAGACCCATTCATGTAAAATACCTAAACACTAGAAGTATAAGCTTTAAACATAACATTTGTTAATATAATATTTAATTGTTTGACCTGATGATTGAAAATTTCAATCGAGTTAGTCATTTAAATCGAAAAATTTTGAATCGTCTAATTTTTCGAACTTTCTGATTCGACTTAGTTTAATAATTTTTGTTAAAAATTGATTAATTTATTGATTAATTTTTATTAATTAATAAATTTTTATTTAATAATTTATTTTTAATTAAATTTTAGACCTCTTATTTTACTTATTTAACTTTTAGGTTGATTTTTAAAATATTAATTTAACGACCGAAACAAGCAAAGGAAAATAGTGCTACAGAAAGCGTGTGTTTGTGGGAAAATCTTCTTTGAAATAAGCCAACTACGACGCACGTATTGTTTATATTTATTTAAAGGTATACTATGAAGTAAAGTAATGTTTTGTGAGACTGAGAAATCTTGATGCTCAAGTAACGTAAGGTTCCGTTGACTTGGGTTTGGTTGCTACTTGCTAGTGTTCGTCACGTCAGATGATACATAGTCTAGAAATCTGAATCTCCACCGCCCAAGTTGAGAGTAAACATAAGCGTACGGCAGTGTCTTAGTTCTTTAGATAATTAATTGAATTTAAAGTTTAAAAAATTTAACTTATTAACTTTAAATTAAATGAATTTTATTTTTAATTATATGTTATTAGAGTCAAAGAATTTTATCAAGAAAAAGAAGTTTTCTTATTGATTCACTAACTGGAAAGTACAAAGCTTATATAGACAAATAAATGAACTAGCACGCGAAGACCGCGTGAGAATAATGCTAACAGCTAACCCAACTAATTAACTAATTACATTAATCAATGTAAGGAACATTAATATATGTATTTATTAGAATAATCATATGAATTAGTTTCATTAATGATGGTAAATAAAATTTAAAATACTTAATTAATGTCGACGTAAGCTTAAATTTTCTAGAATTCCAGCGACAACAACAACGACAACAATTTTCAGTAATAATCTAGCTGATATGCGAGATTCGAGGAGATTTAATAATTTTAAATTTCTATAATTTCATTTATTATGATTATTTAAATAAGCAATCGTGATGAATATAACTTCCAAAATAAGTTAACAAATAATTAAATTGTATATATATATGTACGATCCGTCTTAATTACGTTCATGTCACATAGAATTAGGTTTGACATTAAATTGGATCGGGTTCAAACTCGACTCATAATGAAATTAGATTTGTATCAAATTTGATCAAATTTTTAATTTTAAAAATAACTTTATTTGACTCAAAATAATATTGTCTAACCTAATATATTGAGTTTAAGTCAGCCCAAACTTTAATCAACTTAAATTAATTATGTTAATTTAAAATTAGCATCTACTTGTTAAGTTAAGATTATACCAAAAGAAAGGCATTGTAGTAATGTAGTGTAGGTGGGAATTACAACAATAAAACCGAATAAGGATTGCTTTTAAATTCGACCGACATTGTTGAAGAAGTAATTACTTTTGGGTTGGTTGAATTTTTTGGTTCAGAAGAGGACAGTAGAAGTCAAGCTTGTGACTTAGTCCTCGTAAAATACCCAATTTCATTCAATTATATTCTATTAAATCTCATATATATATATATATATATATTTATATTTATATTTATGTAAGATTTACATTTTAACATCTCGTCTTTACATGAAGGGTTATGACCTGAAATCTTATATATTCTGTAACTATGTTATAAATGTGTATTTTTGAAATGATTAAAGTGGTTGTAATTATATAAAGGGCCCAATTGGCCATATAGGAATGTTGTAAATTGCATTGTATGTTTGAAAAAGGACATATACCCTATTTGATTATGGTTTTCCGCTTATTGTGTTTTGTGATTCTAAAAAAAATAAATGTGAATTTCTGATTGAGTGAGTGTTCTAGCATGCCACCTTCGTGGGGCACGGACTCAGATATCACCGTCGATGTCGGGTTCGGGTCTTACGGGAGTGAGGTGCTACATACATAAACGTGTAAATAAGATTTAATAGAATATGATAGGAATATCATAACTAAAACAGGATATCCGATTTATAAGAATATATATTTAATATTTTATTTTTTATTTTTTAAAATAATTTTCTTTTTTGTTTATTTATTAATTAAAATTTTAAAATAATTATCTTTTTTATTTGTTAATTAACTTTTATTCAACAATCTTTTTTATTTAAGTTTCAAATTTTTTGATAAATCAAAATAATTTCTTTTCATCATATTTTGAAACTTTAAATTAAATTAGTTGAACTTTTTAGACTTTTAACCTTTTATTTTACTTATTTAATTGTTGGTCCACTTTTTAGTACACTGCTGCTACTCAGCGACGCCAACGCTACAACTCGATTTCCTTTTCTACCTGCCAGCGCGAACGACTGGACCACACGAGTTGGGTTCAACTTGGTTTTGTTTTCTAGCCAGAGACAAAACACATACTTTTCAATTACATGTTCACACCTTCCTGGAGCGACCGGAAGTTGACTTTTTTTTCTTCTAATTATAGTGGAAAATATGCATTTTAAAAGATTATTTAATAAATAAATAAATTAAATATAAGTATTCAATATTGTTATTTTAATTCTTTAATTATTTATTTTTATTAACTCAAGTTCACAAAAAATATATATAAATTTACCAAGCAGAATCTCTCTCTACTCTCTCTCTACTCTCCCTTTGCAGATTGATTTTAATGCATTCCAGCTGTGTTAAGGAATGACAGTTGTCTTTCTTGTCAGATTTTAAGGTCGTCACCAAAAGTCGTTGGACTAAATAACTCAGGCGGAGAGAAAAAATAGAAAAGTGTCCTTCGTCGTCTCATCTTGAAACTTCCCGGTGCTTTCCAACGTCATCGTCGGTTGGAAATTCTGCTAACACTGTATTTATGAGATGGAATTGGAAATTCTGTTAACACGTGATCCATGTTCAGAAGAGTTGGTTCCTACCAAAAAATAATAACAACAAAGGGAATGAATATCGAATAATGACAATATTATTATAATTATACTGTTACTATTAACAGCGGATGATATGTAAAATATAAAAATATAAAAATTTATTATATTTTAATTAATCAATGAATTATAATTTAATTAATTATATTGTAATTAATTATAATTAATATATTTTTTAAATAATTAATTACAATATTTTAATAAATGAATAAATTATATTTTAATATAATAAATTAATTATTACTAAAATATTTTTTAAAAAAGAGCAACTACTGAAGAACGAGTTTCATTCCTCTACTAAATGTAAGGTATGGAGGATTCTTCAAAAGTGGGATATCAAACTATTGCTCTTATAATGATAATTAACAACCAACCACTCATTTTTTATTTTTTACCGATTAACCCCTTTCCAAACCTATCAACTAAGCACTTCCTCGTTATTTAGGATAAAATAAGATGTAATATTAAACTCTTTTCTTTCGTTTCATTCTGTTATAAATCCTTCGTCTAGACGATAGAATGATATGAATGCGCGGAAGATAACAAGTCATGTGCAATTTCTTTACCATTCTAAGCCCAATTAAACTTGGGCCGAGCAATCTAAATCAGGCCCAATTCTTTTATCATTTTAAGCCCAGTTAAACTTGAGCTGAGTAATCTAAACCCAGGTCGATCGAACAGGGTAGTGGGAAGCTTGATTAGGCTAGAGCTAAACGATATTATTTATTTGGAATTAGTTCAGATCGGCTCAGGAATCCCAAATTCGAGTCCGTTACAAAACCCGATTGATTCAAACTTATTACAATGACTTTAGGTCCGTCGGACTCATTTTACTTTCCCCTAAATGAGTGGAACCAAACTTAGTTTAGCATTAAGAGAATATATATTCAACTTAGGATCAGTGACAAAACCAAATACTCAATCCAAGTGCTAAACGCAGATAAGAAACAACTCATTACAAGGCAAGACATGTTTAAGGAAGGATCAAAATGGAAGCAAAGAGGCTAAGATGTTTCTCACAAGCATGCCTCAGAGGTGCTCTCTTCAGAATTCAGCATCTGGACCACTTCTTTCACACCTTCTGCAATTTCCTTTCTGATGACACCGTCAGGCACATCAAATGTCCTTCTCTTCATCGAAAGTATTTTCCCAGGAGGTTGGGGGTCTATCACATCAAGCGTTGCCTCCAACTCATCTAGCACTGATCTCTTTGCAGCTCTAATCATAATATCAGCTCCCTGAAAAAGGACAAGATACAATAAATATACATAACAGAGTTCATACTCCCTTAATTAATCTTTTATGTTTCTTCGCTAGTCTCCAGTTTGACATCCATCACTTGCTTAAGCAGATATCATACAGAATGCAACTTACACGAAAGAAATTGATGCAGAAACAGAATGTTTAATTAGGCATTCTGAAGGTTGATGGATTTTCGTCGATCGATAACGACTTTGTTGAGCATAATATGCAGCAAATTACCGTGACAAAGAAGGTATTAATATATCTGATTTCATGCTAAAGTAATGTATTGATCAGTTGAAATTCATAGTTATAATCAAGTCTCACCAGCAAACCTAGGACCAAAGCATTTAAAGTAGCCGGCTGGAACGAATGCATAAGGCAGAGTAAAATTGAGATATGCATAATAAAAGGTAGCGAAACAACAAATCAAAGATTCGAAAAGAGTTAAAGGAGGAACTATATCGAATCCAAGCATATGGTGTAGCAGGGGCAGATATTGTAAGCATCTAGATCTAAAAATATTTTGTAATAAACGTACACAAAAACCCCTCCTTGGATTTATTAAAGATCTTAAGAAAAGAAAAGCTGTGACCTAGCAACAATCAGAAAACCTCATAATTTAACAAGCATGTAAAAGAATGGTTACCTCAATGGCATCAACAGTGAGAAGCAAGGCAATGATCTTTTCCGAGAACCTCTGACGTTCTTCTGCATCACGGGCCACATGACGCCGGTAAGCGAAGTTGTTAAACAAAGCCCTGATCTCCTTCAACTTGGATTTGGCAATAGCAAGCTCTCTAAGAGCACGAAGAGTCTTTGATCTATGAATCAAATAAGCCCTGAAAGTCACTTGTATCAACAATGCCGCATCTTGGGCAGACAATTTCTTCTGCTTTCGCTTACTAGCTCTTGCCACTCCTCCTCTTTTTTCAAAAGCCTTAAAAAACCCAAAACCAAACAGATATACACAAAACACAATTCAAAGATCGAATCTTTTCGTCGTCAACCGCTATGTTAACACGAATCTTAGTCTGGGTTTTATTCGAATTAACCATACCTGTCGGGGAATCACAGCTTTCTGATCATTGGGTTCTTCAATCTCCACTAAGCGCTTGGAACACTCACCTTTCGTCTCTTTCTTACTCTTCTTCTCTGATGATCCGCTACTCTTGTCGGCACCACCACTCGATGCTTCGATCGTGTACTTCCGCGAGATCACTCCTTCTCCTTTAACCTCAGCCGTCCATTTGTACTGCTTTTCTTCCTTTTTCTTCTTCCCTTCCTTGATCTCCGCCGTCCACTTGTACTTCCTCTCCACCGGGCCCTGAATCTCTGCCGTCACGGTATACTTACGGTAACCGCCATTGACCTTAGGTTTGACCAGCTGGTCAAACTTTGACTCAAGCGCGCTGACTCGATCGCATAAGCTCCACAACCACAAGTCAGTCCCAGTTCGGTTGCGAATCCTTTTGTATGAAGAAAACGACGGCGTTTTCTCGTATTGAATAAGATCGGTCACTTTCGAGTCCAGTAGAGCAAAAGGGTCAGGGTTTAGGAGGTCAATAGCAGAAGTGAAGTACTTATCTTCTTCGAAAAACGACGGGAAAGCCAGCGTTTTGGGGACGAGAAAGGACGCTTCTTTCACAGAAGAGTAATCCGGCTCATAGATCTCAATTCTCCTGAATCTACTCATAGCTCAAGCAATTTAGGGTTCACTATGATTGGCTGACAGGTAGCTATCATCTGATTAAAAATGGGTTTAAACAAAAAAAAGAGACAAAACTTACGGGGAAGACGAGGACAAAGAACGTCAAAAAGGTTTTCAGTGGGGGTAAAACGGGAATTTAAAGGTTAAATCATCATGTGAAATTGATTCGTTGACCATGGAGAAGGCATGAGATATGAACATGTATAAAAATGGGGAGTCGAATAGACGGAAATGGCCTTGTTATGTTGGAAGAATTACGCAGACATGATAATCTGAGAGCCAATTAAAATTTAAAAGAGCAAGTGGTTTCCTAGCGTTGCTGTCTGACGGAACCCGTCGATTTCAGACACGGGGGTCCGGGTTAAGATATATATTTAATTTTGGTATTTTATTTATTAATTGAATATATAAAATATTAATTAAATAATGAATTATATTCAAAAAGTTATTGATGATAATCTTCTAGTTGTGATAGAGTCTTATCCTTAATTAATGTGTATCTTGACAAGAAGTGTGGTGAATTATGAGCATGAGCTGGAATTTTCAAAAGTGTAGCCAAGGATTTTTGTATAGTTTTTGGGTCTTGCCGTGGGTTCTTTGTCGTGGATGAGCATTTCATGACTTTGTCGGAAAGTTTATCAATGACAGCATAATTATCGCCAGCGAAACATACCCACTTGTGACCAAGTTGCATAGCGTCACAATCCCAGCAGACTAGGCGAGCTCCACGTAGCGTCGCAGCTCCAGCATCCCACTTCATCACACAGCATCACACCAGGCAATGTCCCACGCCCACCAGTGTTGCGACATCCCATTTGGTTTTACAATTCAACTGTGTTTTCTTCTGTTTTGAGAGACCATTAAGAGCTTCTTTGGTATTTAGCGTGAGGATTTTGACAGTTGATTTTTCTATGGTATTTGCATGATTTTATTGGGCTATTCATCGTCGATAGAGTATTAATTTTGTGATTGTCGTTTTAGGTATTGGTGTGCAAAAATTCATGAATTTCTCGTTCCTTTTTACTGTTGTCTTTGTTATAAGTTTTGTGCGAAAAACTTCAACAGTTGTTGCGGTTGTTGCAACTCTATTGGATTAATGTTTTGGTGAAGAAATATTGTTGATTTGAGATGTTTTTGTGGTTGTTGTATGTAAGATTTTTAGTGAAGATATTGAAGCCTCACAGCAGATCTTTCGATGAACAACTTTCCGTTCTTTTGTTAATGAATCATCATATTTAGGAGCTTTTTTTTTAAATCTTAAGTGTTGTCTTTGTTTATGTTGGTTATTGTTTGATCACTTGAGTTATTTGTGTATTGTTCTTTCATTAAAAGATTGATTAAGAAAATTGATTAAGAAAATTCTCTGTTGAGGTTAATACGAGGTGGTCGTATTATTGGGTGTGAAATTCTTTCACAGGAAGTGAGATTGAGAGATAATGTCAAGAGCTGAGTGGTGTTGGCTCAGTAAAGCCTTGGGTAAATCTATTGTACTTCGGTAAAAGTGATTAAGCTAGGTGAGGGTCTCGCAGGCGTAGACAAGGTGTGCCAAACTGCGTTACTAAATTTTTGGCAATTTTTATTATTTCGTTTTTTATTGCTTTTGCTTTCGTTTGTGCTAGAGACGTCTACGGTAAAATTGGAAAGTTTGCGAAACTACTCCCCCCCTTCAGTTTTTCAATTAATATCAGAGCAAGCTCACCGATTCAGAACTTGGTACATCAAGTTGGTGCAGATCTGAGTTTCGCAATTATGGCCATAAGAGATGGAGCATCAATTATCAGGCCACCGTTGTTGGATGGTTCCAATTATCCTGCTTGGAAATCACGGATAAGAGTATTTATTCAGGCATAGGGACCAATAGCATAGAACTCGGTATTACATGGCTGGACACATCCGATGATTACTGACGATAAGAGAGAGACAGTTCTAAAAGATCCATCTGAATGGACAAGAGCCGAAGAAGAAAGAGAACTTGAAAACTCACAAGCATTGCACACAATTTTAAGTGTTGTTGATGAAGGATGCTTCTCAATAATATCAACTTGTGAATCGACTAAAGAAGCGTGAGATACTTTGCAGACTATTCATGAAGGGGTCCAAATTTGTGATAGCGTCAAAACTACAGATGTTACCTGTGAGGTTTGAAGAACTGAAGATAGATGAAAATAAGACTATTGGAGACTTTCATGAAAGATTGCGAGATATAGCGAATCAAGCACATCAACTCCGGAAGAAATATTCTAAACTGAAACTAGTCAAGAAGTCGTTGAGATCATTACCTCTGAGATTTATTTCAAAAATTACAACAATAGAGGAGGCCCACGGCATTAATGATCTGTCATTGGAGAAGGTAATTGGAATTCTTACAAATTTCGAAATGAATATTTTAAGGGGTTAAACAAGAAAGAAGCAAAGGATTGACAATACAGGTTAAAATTGGAAAAGGTATGAAAGATGTAGAAGATGAATCTGACGATAATGAGGATATGGAGCTATTAACATGAGAGTTTAGTAAGTGGCTGAAGAGAGTGAAAAAGGATAGACCCGAGTTTAGGCAAAACTGCGGGAGCTCATCGAATAACAGCTTCAAACAACAAGCCAAAAATCAAAAGGGAGAAAGAAAGGTAAAGAGAATTCAATGCCATGAGTGTCAAGGCTTCGGACATATTTAAGCGGAGTGTGCTAACATCTTGAAGAAGAGAAAAGGGAAATTATATACGAGCACTTGGAGTAATAACGAATTCGGAAGTGAAGAAGAAGTTGTGAATAGTGCTGCGTTAGTTACTTTGTACATCAAAAGTCCAGTTATTTGTTTAACAGTAACTGAGAATGAAGTAACTGAAGACAAAAAAGTGAGGAAATCGGGAAATTTCAGGAAAAATGTAGATGATTTAGCTCAAAGCTCAACAGTGATAACAATACTTCAGATGATAACAAGGAAAGTATTTATGAAGCTTATGAGTTACTGTATGGTAATGGGTCCAAACATGTAAGAAAAATGAGAAGTTGAAGGAGGAAAACACTTCCATGAAGAACATCATTCAAGATCTAGAGAAGAAGTTGTT
>JAOTBA010000006.1:31584495-31598502 GCA_025629845.1 Erythroxylum squamatum | reverse complement strand
TATTTATTAATTGAACATATAAGATATTAATTGGATAATGACTTGGATTCAAAAAGCTATTGGTGATAATCTTCTAAATGTGATAGAGTCCTATCCTTAATTAATGTGTATCTTGACAAGAAGTGCGGTGATTTACGTGTGTGAGGGTCAAGGTTTACTGCTGAATTTTCAGAGGCGTGGCTAAGGGTTTTTGTATGGTTTTTGGGTCTTGTCGTGTGGTCTTTGTCGTGGGTGAGGTTTTCATTACTTTGTTGGAAAGTTTATCATTGACAGTGTAGTTATCGCCAGCGAAACATACCCACTTGTGACTAAGTTGCATAGTATCACAATCCCAGCAGACTAGGCGAGCTCCACATAGCGTCACAGTTCCAGCAGCCTACTTCATCGCACAACATCACACCAGGCAACGTCCCACGCCCACCAGTGTTGCGACATCCCATTTGGTTTTACAATTCAACTGTGTTTTCTTCTATTTTGAGAGACCATTGAGAGCTTCTTTGGTGTCTAGTGTGAGGATTTTGGCAGCTGATTTTTCTATGGTGTTTGCATGATTTTATTGGGCTGTTCATTGTCGATGGAGTGTTAATTTTGTGATTGTCGTTTTTGGTGCTAGTGCACAAAAATTCCAGAAGTTCTCGCGCAATTATTGCAACTCTATTGTATTAATGTTTCAGTGAAGAAACGTTGTTGATTTGAGACATTTTTTTGGCTATTGTACGTAGAATTTTTAGTGAAGATGTTGAAGCCTCATTGTAGATCTTTCGATGAACAACTTTCTGCTCTTTCGTTAATGAAGCAACATATTTAGGGGAGTTTTTTTAAAAATCTCAAGTGTTGTCTTTGTTTATGTTGGTTATTGTTTGATCACTTAAGTTATTTGTTTATTGTTATTTCGTTAAAAGATTGATTGAGAAAAATCCTCTGTTGATATTAGTACGAGGCGGTCGTATTATTAGGTGTGAAATTCTTTCACAGGAAGTGAAGTTGAGAGATATTGTCAAGGGTTGAGTGATGTCGGCTCAGTAAAGCCTTGGGTAAATCTATTGTACTTCGATGAAAGTAATTAAGCTGAGTGAGGATCTCACAGACATAAACAAGGTGTGCCAAACTGCGTTACCAAATTTCTGGTACTTTTTATTATTTTGTTTTTGATTAATTACTTTTGTTTTCGTTTGTGCTAGAGACGACCACGGTAAAATTGGAAAGTTTGCGAAACTACTACCCCCTTTAATTTTTCAATTAGAAATCGCAAAACAAAGGTTTCAATCTTAAGAACTAGAGTATAGTTTGGTTTCTCTTTTTTTGTGAATAAAAGGGAAAAAATAGCTTGTAAAATTTAAAAATAAGATTAGAAAAGACTATTACTAATTTAATTTAATGATTAACTAAAAAAGAATATTAAATAAAAATTAATTAATACATAAATTAATATATTTTTAACAACAATAGTTATTAAAATAAATCAAACCGAAAAGTTGAAAAACGGAACTAAAAAGTCAAGATTTTTACATTTGAATTATTCAAACTTGTTCGATTTTTTGTAATCTTAGGTTATAAAAATAATAAATATAAAAATTTACATTAACATATTCTCCACTATTTTTTAATTTGGGAATAATAATTATTAATTATCATCATTTGTCCATTATCTAGTCTTTACCAAGTCTAAGTTTTCATGTAAAATATATATATATATATAGTTCTGAAGTAGGAATTGACTCTATTTTAATTTGAAGTAATCCAAGAAGCTTCAGAATTGATGCCTTTGTCCCTTCAGCTGCTAACACCCGAAATTACTCTGGCATGTCTACGGTAGAGTTAATTCTTGTAAATTCACTGCCCTTGAGGTATTGAAATCCTCCAAGTTGCTCGCTTCCTTGATGTTCTCTTTTCTGGGGATTTGAGCATCTCTCTGAAATTTCCTTCATTTTGTCTTGACATGGGAGGCATTCATACGAAACCCTTTTGTCTTGGTCTCCTGAGCAGCCATCCTAAGAACCCTACATTCCACTAGCTCAGTATCTTAAAACCTGATAGTTCGAAGAAGGAAAGTAGTGGAGTTATCAGTAGCTTGTCTTGTTTGGATAGGACCACAAAGTACATTTAGCTTTTACTTACTATAACAATAATATATGCTTGAAGTTCTTGGATACTTCTTTTTTTCTTCTCTTAGCTTTTGTGAACTTGGTTACGATTCTCAGACTACTCACAAAAGCTTCCAATGATCATAAGAAAAGCTTCCAATGATCAAAAAGTATGATAATCTTCTTGATTGATTAGATCAATAAATAATTATGCTAACAAAAACAAAGTACTCAGTCATTACTGAACATTTCATTCAGTTAATAGACTACACATATATAGAAAGCATCATATCATAATTTGACCTAACAACACTAATCAACTTATCTAAATTATATATATAGAGAGAGACCATTTACTTCAAAATAGATCACTAGTTGATCTATCTTCTTCTATTGTGAATTGGCGGTGAATGACGAGGTGGCTCATAATCTACCACAAATCCATCTTCTTGTAAGTTGGAATCTAAAGCCTTCTCACCATGTAAGCCAGACCCTATTCTCGATAATGCTCTCTTTCTTGATGCCTGCATAAGTTGTAATAACATGATCATCATCAACAACAACAAATTGTCGTCATTCCTACTTTGTTCGAACCGAACATGTTTTAAATTAGTTCATAAGGCATCAACGATAGTGCAATTTTCAGTGTTGCTAAAGTACCTAGGGTACTTGCATTATATCTATAAAATGAATGAAAGAACTAAAAGCAAAGTTCTCCAAATATATCCCTTATGTTTTTGTGGTTTAAAGTTTCCCATGCACCTGTAGAAAGGCCCATTTGTGTTTCACCACATGCAAGCTTAATCCTGAGTGGTCACTGTCAAGGTTTTCACGATATGTTTCACAAGAATCAGGTAGCATTTATGTCTGAAATGCCAACTCGATCTTTCACTATACAAGAGATTGCCAAGTTTATTTTCAAATTAGTTACCTCCACATCAGTAGTCCTGTGAGAAGTGACAATGGAGGAAAATCTAGAACTGTCATTTCCTGCATGTTCGATCCTTATCAGCAAAAGAAGGGCATCGAAAGGACTACTCTAATGGTGATAATAATAAATGACAGATATTGATGAAGAGGAAGTAGACACAAGAAGAACATGTTAAAAGAAGAAACTGAAACAAGTTTTTTGGATGGAAGAACATGACCTGACAAGTTTTGGTTAATACCATGCAAGTCCTCTACTCCTCCATCGATCATTGCACTTTCACCACTGGTCTCTCCAATCATGGTCTTTCTAACAGATTCTTGGACTGAATCCAGTTTGTGCTTGTCATTATCTTCACCCTGTAATAAGAAACCGAATGATCAACACAAGCAGGAAAAGTGGATTGAAAAGAAAAACGAAGAAATGCACCAACATTTCTGGAGAATCCTCAGCCGAATCTTACATTTTCGAACCCGAAAGGCCTAGCAGTACATGCATGCATGCAAACACATGGGAGAAGAATTAAGACTAATGAGTATACCAAGGACATGTTTAGAGAAAAGCAACTATCAGGAACGTTGAAACGATTTAGAAACACTATCAGTCTATTTGTATTGCAAGGTGTTAGGAAGAGACAAAAGAGTCTGTATCGAAAAAGAAACTTGCCGAAACTAGCAAATGATAGTATATGATCATTAACGACAGTGAAGGGTGTCGTGGCACTTCACAATCACAAGATGGAACCTACTGGCACTAATCAACAAGCCGAGTTTCTGAAGCACTTTCTGATTGAAGTAAAAAACTTTATTTTACTTAACAATTCTCTGCATGCGATCCAGAAATATAACTATCCCATCTGCTTGTCTTGTAATGGACACAGAATATCGGGAAAAGTGTTTTCAGATTTCGAATTTTTTACCAGGAACAAACAATTCTCAAAATTTAAGGACATGGGATGTGCAGAAATTTGAGACACCTTTCTTGATATTTAACCAAATTGAGAGTTTCAAGAAACAGAAAGTGTGAAACACAGAGAGAATGTGCATTGTATAGCCAAGAAAGTGGCACAGTAACAGTAAATTTATGACATGGAAGATGCAAGTTTTGTGGAGAAGTCAAAAAGAAAACCAATCGTGAATAGGATTTACTTGCAAGCTACAAAGCTTGTCAAATTTGTCTGGAGCGATGAAATAGGTCGGTAGTAGGCCAAACCTGACTCTCGATTGCTTGTGCCTCCGTGTTTGTTGCTCTTGCCTGCCGCGATTTACCTTTGACCAAAACAGAAATCCTTTTAACTTAGTGATTAATATTATAGAAATTTAAAATCATTATTTTATAAAATATTTTTTATTTAGTGATTATCACTCTCAAACTAATTCTAATTCTTTTGAAAAAAAAATTATTATAAAGAATTGATAATTAAAATGCAAATATTATAAATAATAAGAAATATGTTTAAAATAATTTTTTATTAAGTAATGAAGGTGGCCATTGAAATTTATATTTGGGATAACAAATTAAACAATGCTTAATCTTTTAAGATTTTTTTATTTAGTGCTAAATTTTTAAAAATTTTAATTTAATAATTGATCTTTTAAAGTTTTTATAAATCAATGTTTTAAAAATTGAAAGTGGTTAAAGAATGAATAAAATTAAAAAATTTAAAATATGATTGAAAGAGATTGTCTTTATCCATCGAATAATTTGAAATTTAATTGAAAAAAATGTTAAATGAAATTAATTAATTAATTTTAATTTATAAGAAATTATTAATTTACAAAATTTGATTAATTAATTAATAACTGATCAAATTTTAACAACAAGAGTTATTAAAGTAAATCGAACCGAAAAGTTAAAAACTGAACAAAAATATTAAAATATTAAAAAAATTTACAATAGAATCAGCCAAATCAATTAAACTTTTTAATAATTAGTATCAATCAGGTCAAATAGTTATTTATATTTATCTATTAATTACAGTGAAAAACAAAAAGGTTGCAAAAAAATTTAACTTGACCTGAAAAAAATTTAAAATGTTAATAATTAAATTAAATTTTTAAAAAAAATAGACTCATATCAAATCTATATTATCTTGTTTGGGAACAGATCAGTTGTTCCCAAAGTATTATGCCCCTATGCTTGAATAAATCCCAGCTATCTATTATAATAAGTTGGATGGCTAGAATGTTAAAAGATACAGCAGGCACAACAATTTAGGAACAGTAAATCTGTTCTCGTCTTGTCCAAATGTCCATTTGTATCAAATCTATATTGTCTTTTCTAAATATCGTTATGTGTCTTTTTATCGTTGAAAACAATATTTTTATTAATTATAAATAAAGTTGTGCAATATTGGACTTTTTTAAACCTCTGTATCCCACCAAAATTTATACCCATTGTTGTTGTATGTTTAAATATCGGTAAAGGTTAATGTTATATGAAAATTTCTTTACTTTTAAGAACTTGTAACTCTGCTTTTACCCTTCATCTTCTCACAACTTTTCTTTAACAATTGGTACATCCAAAAGTTTGAACTTAGGCGAGCAATAAATGATTAGGGACAGAAATGGAAACTGGTAAAGCACTAAGCCCACCAGGACGACAGAGATCGAAACCGGTAAAGCAATATGCCGATGTCAGTGGACGCATTAACCTGTCAAAGTACTTCTCCTGGATTTCAGGAAATTAGTTGTTTACGACCTTGCTGGAGAATTTTACTTCCAATTAGGTAAAAAGGAATCATATTAGGTTGCCTTTTTTTTTTTTTTTTCCCTCACGAGATATTTTAAGAGGGTCTCAATTATAGGAAAGTACCTTTAAGTCATCCACATTCAGACAAATTTTCACTTGAGCCGGGTAAATCTCTTGCGAGGGTAAAACTCTGACCCTAAATTTTAAACGGCTGTATACATGAGGGCTGGTCAGATTGGAATTGTAAATTTAAACACACATTTTTCTTATGTACTTGTTTGGTAAAGAACTTATCAGTCATTTTTTTAGCTAATGGAAAATTTTTAATTATTTAATTGTCAAACAATTGGTAAATATATTTAGTAATTACCAGATTGACTGATCCATTCCAATCAACTAATTTTAAAAAAGCTCCTATGTATGAGCCGTTTTGGTATGGAGCTCAATCTGCTAATTACAAAAAGCCAACTGTATCCTTTAATTATTAGTAGTTGCAGCATTTTTTCCAATAATTATTAATCTCGGGCCTATATTAAATATCTATCATTAACTTAAGATTGAGGATGGAGAAAAAAGTACTTATTATTATTATTATACGTTCTATATTTTTAATAGATTTATAAACTTAATTTTTGTAAAATTAAATATCTAAAATTTAAATTTTTATCAGAATATTCAAAGAAATATTAAAATATAATACTCATGTTTTTATAAATCTTTTTTTAAGTCATGTCTTAATAAGTTAGTTTACACATAAATAATTAATACTAAACAACTAATTTTACCAAACATCTTTGATAAACAGTTGATATTATCTACTAATCATATCAGCTGATATAATTCGTTGTCAGCTAATCGTTGATAGAATCAACTAACAGTTAATGTTTTAGCAATCATATGGCTTCTTGTAAACACCACCCTGTAATCAAACAAACATTTGATTGTTATTAAAAAACAAATTCATTTAACTGGCTTATAAGAATTTCATTTAAAACATTACTTATATGTTAATAAAAATTATCATTTATGATTATTGTATAAGTGATATTTACTTGATGCTATTTATAACTTATTTTTGTTGAGAATAAATCAATTAGTAGTCATGAGATATAACATGAATTGTGTGGAATGATCAATAGAGGATTTATCACTCTAAAGTGATTAAGGATAATGTTTTTTTTTTTTGACTCGGATAATGCTTTGTTATACTCAATTAGTATTAATTCGGAAAATCTTCAGTCAAAGTAAAATGAGACTTAAAAAAATATTCAAATTTTATTAATAAAATCAATTAATATTTTGTTAAAGAACTAATATGATTAGACTCAAATAAACTACACTTTTTTTTGGATTCGAGGAAACTCTGTAGGCGGGCCAAGCGGGCACACCTCTCTGAGGACCCAACTGATGCACCACCCCACGGGCGGACCAAGCGGGCGCACCTCATCGTCGAGGGCCCAACTAGTTCTCCACCTACAGGTAAAACCCCGACTGTCCCAGGTTCTTACAAGAGAAGCTAGTATAGAATCGAACCTGGGTAAACTACACATTAATTCTATATTCTATATTTTGTCATAACATTGTACGATAAAGTGATGACTTATATAAAAAATTATGCAGAGAAAGATAAATTAAAAAAACTTTGACGTTCATAACATATGATGGTTACGATGTATTAGAAGTCTTCGCAAATATTACTCACTGATGTACACTAACGGTGCCGCCTCTTGCCCGACAGCCATGAGCCCATGACCTTGACACTGCCCAACTAACTCGATCAGGTGATTTGTTGTTAAGGCGTGGACCGAAAACTGAAATGCAGACACCAAGTTGTCCATCCATGCATGTGTAACTTTCAGAGACACTATCATGCATCAAAACCAAACTTTACCTCAAGTATCAATTCATCTGGAATATGAGGCAAAACTTGAATCCAATTCTGCAGTTCTGGGGAACCCAAAACAAATAACGTGAAAACTTAGGGGTTTCAGTAATTTACGAGTAGGACATGTCTTTCATCTGGAAGCAACATAGACATGGATGAACCATTGAGATGAAGCAAACCCTTTTCTCTAGGTCTCCTGAGCAGCCATCCTAAGAACCCTACATTCCACTAGCTCGGTACCTTAAATCTAATAGTTCGAAGTAGGAAAGTAGCGAAGTTATCAGTAGCTTGTCTAGTTTCCATACGACAGGAAGGATCCAAAAAATTTTTTGAATAAGGGCAAATTTTTATTTTTAACGGAGGCAAAATTTTAGTTGAAGTAAAATTTTATTTTTTTATGTGATCAAACCTTAAAATAATAATTTTTTCATATGAATTTTTTTGGAGGCAGTGAGGGAAAATGCCCCCACTTGCCCCTAGTGTAGCTCCGTCCCTGCACAGGACCACAAGTACATAAACCATTTATTACTTTAATATGTGCTTGAAGTTATTTGGTTGGGGATCCTATTCCATGTTCCTATCATGTTTCAATCAGGATACAGGTGAGTTGGTAAGGGGCTCTTCTGACTTAAGTGAGGTCGCGGGTTCGAACCGTCCTCATATATGCAACCGTTTAAAATTTAGGGCCAGAGCTTTGCTTCCTACAAGGGACTTACTCGGTTAGAGCAGGGACTAGTATGGGTATGAATGACTTAAAGATGCTTTTCCATAGTTGAAACCTCCTAGGACACCACGTGGAAAAAAAAAGAAAAGAATTTATCTATATATTTATGGATGAGATTTAATAAAATAGAGTAGGAACAGAATAACTGGAACAGAGGATTTAATGTGATCTTGTTGGGTACTTTGTTTTTTCTTCGTTCAGCTTATGAACGTAATTATGTTAAGAAATCAGAGCGGACCGTGATAGCAAAATAAATATGAAACATATTTGGCATTTGATTTTTGAAAGTAAAGATTATTTAAATTATATAATATAATTATCATAAAATATAATAAAATATAAATCTTAATTCGTAACTTAAATTATACACAAATTATGTTGAGAGAAAAGAAAGTTAGGTAAAAAGTATTTCCTCCCGTGTAACCTAAGCCTATAATAATTTTTGAGTATTCTAGTAATCTAATTGGAATTAAATTACAATTTCAATTAAAACTTTAATTTGAATTATAGTTAATTTAAATACTATTTATGTACAAATAAGATATTAATCCTTATTTATTATCTGTTCTTTACGTGTGATCTATTAAATTATCAAATATATTGACAATAGATATAAATTATAACCATAAATCATATTTAAGATTAGATAAATTAAACTATTTTAACTTATCTTTAGTTCTCTAATTAAATAATTTTTATATAGATAAATCAAGATTGAAGTCTAGCAACGTATTATAATCATCCAAAACTTAACGATATCAAAGTAGTTTTGACTAATCTTTTGGTGCATAATTTTTTTTTTGTATAATTTCATCTTTTAATTATATAATGTTTCAGTTAGACATAAAACATAAAAATAATGTTTACTCTATTTGAGTCCAATCATATTAGTTTAGTGAATCTGTTCTCAAATAATTACTCAGACGTTTGTTTAAGTATCTCTATATTTTAATTTATAAGATCGACTACTTCTTTTACAAGAAAATAACACAGTGGCTCTATTAATGTCTTGTCTTAATAAACCAATAGCTAGGAATAATTTAGGAATGATACATATGAACACCATAATTATGATAATTTCATTTATAATGTATATTATTCCATAAACTTTATCACTAGAATCATAATTTCCAAAAAATACTAAACTTGAATTCTCCCATTCTAGATCAGCTTTTATTTGAACTTTGCTCCCAGACAATCTGCTTATCTAGATGCAAATATATATGTTGAAACCATTTAATTCAAATAGATTACGACTGAATCTTTCCTCCTCCTTTTTTATGGTGAACTGGTGGATGAGGATGAGGTGGCTCATAATCTATATCAAATCCATCTTCTTCTAAGCTAGAATCTATAGCCTTTTCACCATCATCAGAGCCAAATCTTATTTTTGATAAATCTTTCTTCACATATTCCTGCATAAAATAACAACAACAAGAATAAAAAATTTTGTTATTCCTTTTTCGTTTGACATAATTCTAATAATGTATGTTTTGTAATTTGTTATATGTACTTGCATCATATCTATAAGAGAATGAGATAACTAAAAGCAAAGTTCTCCTCCAAGTGTAACCTTTTTCTTTAGTTTCCAATGCACCTGTGTTATAAAGGCCCATATGTGTTTCAAGATGATGCATTCTTAGTCCTATGTGGTCACTGTCATGGTTTTCACGATATGTTTCAAAAGAATCAGGTTGTTCACTAAACAAGACATTGCTAAGTTTTCCAATTAAATACCACCATATCTGTTGTCTTCTGAGAAGTAGCAATTGAGGAAAACCCAGAATGTTGTTTCCTGCACATTTGATCCTTATCAGCAAAAAAAGGGAATCGAAAAGGACGACTCTAATGGTGACAGTAAATGAAAGACATTGGTGAAGAGGAATTAAACAGAAGAATAACATGCGAAAAGAAGAAACACAATGAAATCCAGGATGACCTATCAAGCTTTCGTTAATAGCGTGCAAGTCCTCTACTCCTTCATCGATCTTTGCATTACCACCATTGGTCTCTCCAATCATGGTCTTTCTGACAGATACTTTGACTGAATCCAGTTTGTGCTTGTCATGTTCTTCAACCTGTACCATATCACCAAGAAATTGAATGAACCAGAAAAAGAGACAGAACGTGGAGTGAAAAATCAAGAAATGCACCAACTTTTCTGGAGAATCCTCCTGAGCCAGATCTTACATTTTCTAACCCCAAAGGCCGAGCATTACATGCATGCATACAAAGACGACATAGGAGAAGAATTAAGAATGATGAGTATGTCAAGGCCATCTTTGGAGAAAACAACAATCAGAAATGTTGAAACGATGAGAAACACTATCAGACTATTTGTACTGTCAATTTTTTAAAGCTTTTCTGGTTTGAAAATTCTAATTACTTGACAATTCCATGATTCAAGCTGGATGTGATCTAGAAACTGTTAGAAAAGTGGGTTTAAGTTGAATGGCTTGAAGCGTAAAAAATCACTATCTTTAAGAAAATATTTGCCCCCACTAGTTGCTACAGGGTTTTGATAAATTTCCTTCTAGAATACAACAAGCCTAATGTTCTCTAAGACAGCAAAATCAATAGAGAACCAAAGATGAACTTAAATTAAGAATGAATATGAGAAAGATGAAGAAGAAAAGATTTTGGTGGTGTGTTAACCATGAATTGGATGTAGCCTTATATAGACTAAAAGACACCCATTCATAAAGCACATGATGGTTCATGGTACCTATTCATAATGTACATGATTGTTCATGGTACCTATTCATAATGTACATGATTGTTCATGGTACCTCTTGGTAAAACATGTGACCATTCATGACATTGGAATTGAAAAGACATTTCTTTTCATTTATACTTCTTCATTATCTTGCATTTCAAACTATTTTCCAACAATTTCAGGACACACTAATTATTTAGGAATGTCGTTTGTCATTGGAAGGGGTAAACGCCATATCTTTCATTATGTGATAGAGAAGCTTACAAAGAGATTACAAGGATGGAAAGCTAAGGTGCTATCCAAAGCTGGGAAAGATATACTACTGAGGAATGTGGCATAGGCTATGCCGAATTATCTTATGTCACTTTTTCTTTTACCACTGGATACATGTAAAGAGTTGGAGACAGTGATGAATGGGTTCTTTTGGCATAATGGTGGAAGAGAAAACAAACGTTTACGCTGATTATGATGGAAGAGACTTGCCATACCAAAAATTTATGGGGGTTTGGGATATAGAGATTTGAGGCAATTTAATCTTGCTCTTTTGGCAAAACAAGGATGGCGGATACTTAAACACCCGAACTTGATCGTGGCACAAATTCTCAAAGCCAGGTATTTCCCTAACACGGATTTCTTTTCAGCTGAGTTGGGTCATAACCCAAGCCAAATATGGAGAAGTATACATCAGGCCAAATCACTTCTACTTCAGGGCTGTCGAAGAAGGGTTGGGGATGGACAGGATATACATATTTGGCGAGATCCATGGCTAATGGATGAGGGGGATCCATTTATACAGTCAGACTACAAGGAGCAAGTGGAGTATGTGGCTGAGTTTATTAGGGATCATCGATGGAATGAAGAAACAATCAGACACATTTTCAATCAAAGAGACACAAAGCTGATTTTACAGATCCCGCTTAGTTTTTCAAAGCGCAAGGATGATTGGACGGGGACTCTTAACCACCAGGGTGAGTATAAAGTTAAAGAAGGATATCGGCTGGAAATGGAAGGCATGAATCTAGAGTTCAGAGAAACAGGCTTCCCATGGGAGAAGATTTGGCAGCTTTATATTCCAGGTAAAATCAAATTATTTATCTGGCGTCTTGTACGAAAGACATTTCCATGTAGAGCTAGTTTAAAACAACGACACATTGACATAATTAACATTTTGTAGGACATGTCTCAGAAATTTCGGACAGCATAAAGACGCCCATGCAACTACGTAAAGAATTCAAGAATTCAAGAAATTCTAGAACTGTCGGTTACAATTAGTTAGATGACAGTTAGCAAGAATGAATTGCCATTAATGTACAGTCGATTACTGAAGTTGTACAATATCAATCATTGAATAAAATCTCAGTCTTTCACTGAGTTCTTAAACTCCTCTGTTTGCCCATGTTTTCATATCGTCTCTCTCACTAGCTTTCTCTCTTAACATTTTCTGCACCTCAGTCTTTTGTTTTCGTATGATCGATAGATAACAACAACAAAGTGGTATCAGAGCTAATTTCTTAAGGGATCTGTGAGGGTATAAGCAAGTGTTCCGCGTCTTGAGCAAATATATTCCTTCCGGATTACGCTGATGTAACTAGGAGTGCATACTCTAAGATGCTCGAGTCATCCACTCCAAGTTTGTAGCCGGTAGTCTTCGATGGAGAAGGTTACCAGATCTGGGCAATAAAAATGGAGGCATACCTACAAGGACAGGATTTGTGGGAGCCGATTGATGAAGATTACGAAGTGGAGGTTCTAGCTGATGATGTCCCGATTGCTTAGTTGCGTTGGTTGAGGGAAAGAATAGCCAAGAAGGCTCGCGCGAAATCTTGCTTATACCAAGCAATTGCGCCCTCCATATTCACTCGGATAATGTCTCTTGGATCGGCGAAGGAGATCTGGGAATTTCTAAAGAATGAATATGCGGGTGACGAGAAAGTGAAGAACATGAAAATATTGAATCTTTTACGAGAATTTGAGAGAATCCAAATGAAGGATGATGAATCTGTCAAGAATTATACTGAAAGATTGATACAGCTTTCAGATCAAATCAGGCTCTTAGGAGCTGATTTTAAAGATCAAAGACTAGTCCAAAAACTTCTGGTTTCAGTACCTGAAAAATTCGAAGCCACCATTGTCTCTCTGGAAAATTCAAAGGGCATTGGCCAGATCAAACTTACTGAAGTTGTAAGCGCGCTTCAGGCTCAGGAACAAAGGCACTTGATGAGCAAGTCCAAAGTTGCTGAAGGAGCTTATAGGGCCTCTGCCAAGAACGAGGGTCAGGAGAAATCCAAGAAGAAGAAAAGAAATAAGGGAGGATCGAGCTCGCATAATGCCCAATCGCACCAGAAACAATCAAGCAAGAATACAGGAGGAGACAAGACGAACAAATATAATCCTTATCCTCACTGTGGTAAGTCTAATCATCTGGCTTTCAGGTGTTGGAAGAGGCCGGATGTAGAATGCATGAGATGCCACCAGAAGGGACATATGGAGGCAATATGCAAGAAGCAGAATGGACAGCCAGAAGCAAATGCGCAGGTTGTAGAAGAGGAAGAGCAACTCTTTGTGGTTATATGTGATCGAGCTGAAGCACAACCATTTGAATGGTTGATAGATAGTGGATGTACGAGTCATATGACACCAGATGCATCTTTATTTGAAATCTTAGATCAAAACGTAAAGGCTAACGTGAAGGTAGGAAATGGCTTATGCATTTGTGCAGAAGGTAAATGAGTGGTTGAGATACCGACCAAGATTGGTGTCAAAACCATTCCCGACGTGTTGTTGGTACCCAAGATATAGCATAATCTATTGAGCGTGGCCCAATTGATTGAGAAAGGTATGTCGGTATATTTTGAATCCGATAAATGCAGGGTACTGGACAAGCTCGGGAGGGAGTTGTTCACTACAACAATGAAGAACAAGAGTTTTGTGGTAAGACCAGAGGAGATACAACAAGAGGCGTTGGTGAGCAAAACAGGC
>JAOTBA010000006.1:31515129-31534817 GCA_025629845.1 Erythroxylum squamatum | reverse complement strand
TCAAGATGAGAGATGGAAATGTTTTCAGGTAATTGAACATTATAATTAACCTATAACATTAATATCATAACTTTTATGTGCTAAATCACCTTTTAGTTTTAATTTGTAAGGTTGCCTAGGAGCCTTAGATGGGACACTAATTAAAGTTACATCTCCTAATGAAGATAAGCCCCGATATCGCACAAGAAAATGATGTATTTCAGCAAATGTTTTATATGTTTGCTGCCAACAATTCATATATGTATTGCCTAGTTAGGAGGGCTCTGCACACGATGATCGTGTGCTTCGAGATGCGATCTCAAGGCCTCATAGTTTATGAGTTCCTCGAGGTAAATTTCTATTACAATATCCATTTTTTTTCTCTTTGAGTTATGCTGCTCAATCATAGCTTATTGTTTAATTATGAAGGATGTTATTACTTGGTTGACTCTGGATATTGCAATGTAAATGGATTTTCTTGCTCCATATCTATCATCTCAAAGAATTCGATGACCATTGACCAGAGACAGCTGAGGAATACTTTAATATGAAACATTCCAAAGCAAGGAATGTTATTGAGAGATGCTTTAGATTGCTGAAAGGAAGATGGAAGATCCTTGCATCCCCTTCATTTTTCTCAATTGAAACCCAAGTTTGCGTTATAATGGCTTGTTACCTTCTGCACAACTTGATTTGCAATTTCATGAGCTTTGATCCACAAGAGTCAATCAGTGAAGATGAAGAGGAGAGTGAGGAAGATGATAGTGAAAAAGATGATGAAATGGAATACATTACACAAATTAGTCCAACTGATGAGTGGTTGACATTTAGGAATAATATGGCAACCAACATGTATAATATATGGACAACTAGATCCAGTGACAATGATGTATATTAGTAATTTAAGATATGTTTGTTTCATATGCTTATTAGATTGTTGAAATGTTTTGATTTCGATTAATGCACCTGAATGCTGAACATCTTTGTTTGTTTACTATTAGTAATATATAACTTTCAGTATTAGATTACTTTTGAAATGCACCCATATGAACATCTCAGTTTGTTTGACCATGTGTTCGTGACTTATTAGATTAAATGTGCATGCTTCAAATTTTTCAGCAAAGTTATTTTGTTATATGATATTTCTTTGATAACTCTTACATTGTCATTCTTTTATTAGGAATGACTATGGCTACCCGTGGGGGAGAAGAATAAGCAGTATTGGAAGGATGATGAGGTTAAAGCTTTGGTCGATGTTTTCCAAGAACTAGTTTGCAATCCTTTATGGAAACTAGATGGGGGATTTAAGAACAATTACATTGTTGAAGTGCACAAGATGTTGCTGAGCAAGATTCCAATTTTGATTAGGATGTTTATTCCCACATTGACTCTAAGATTAAATGGTTAAGAAACAAGTACAATCCAATTTCTGAAATGTGTATGCAAAGTGGCTGTCAGTGGGATGATGTTGAGTATAAGATCAATTGTGAGAAGCAATGGTTTGATGAATGGTGCTTGATAAGGACATCTAACTCAAAAGTTGATTGAACTTTTATTTTAGTAGTTTCTTTTCTCATAATTATATTTTCTTATTATTACGTTTTTAATCTTCTTTTTCTTGTAATTCTTTTTTACAGAATCACAAGAATGCAATTGGAATGTGGAACTTTAAATTCCCATATTTGCGGAAACTGGACATGGTGTGGGGTAAAGATACAACTACATGACTCAAAGCTGAGGATATAGCTGAAGCAAGTGCTAAGGCTAATAGCCCAAAGAATATGACAGTGTGTTCTTCATCAGACAGTGAAGATAAACTTGTTGTGGTATCTGATATACAAGGATCCTTGGTTATTCCTTCAAGCAGCCATGGAATAAAAAGGCAAAAAAACTTGTCACGAAAAAGGAAAGTTCTTACAAGAAAAAAGACCAGCAACACTTTAGAATACTATTGAGTCAAGGTTAGACAGCTTCACCATTAAGTTTGAGTCTATTTGCAAACAAATGACCTCATAATATGCAGCTGTTACAAATGCTTTGATTGCAGAGTCTAAATCTGATTCTCTAACTAATAAGAATATCCAAGAGCTCATCAGTGAGCTTCTTAATATTGGCATATCTCAAATGAATGTTGGTAAGGCTGGTGTGTTATTTTGTAATGATCTTGTTAAAGTTTAGGTTTTGTTCCTTTTGCCAAGTCATTTAATAATGTTTTTTGTACTTGGACTTCTCTATCCATCTTCTAGTCTATGAATCATTTGATGAAGTATATTAATATTTTTGTAAGTATTATGAATTTATGATGCAATTGATGTTGCCTATCTAGGTTATTTTGTATTAGTTGAAAATTTTGTAGTTATGATGCAAACAAAGTTTGTAGTATTAACCTGATTATTTTTCATCAATTAAAGGCTTTTGGTTAAAGTATTGTGTATAGCTATGATATTTTACATTATTTACATTATCAGAGGAATGTAAATTGTATTAAACTATGTTACTACAATTTACATTATCAGAGGAATATAAATTGTATTATGTTACTTGATGTTATTATAGCAATGAAATGATGAATATTATGGTTATGTCGATGAATTGTACAATATTTTGGATTATTAAACTATATTTTGATGATATTATGTAACTAATGATATATTTATGCAAGAAAATACTGGAGTATTTTTTTCTTTAAGAGCTATTGGAAAGAAAATACTACAATATACTTAATTTTAAATATTTTGTCATTATAGATAGGGTGTATAAACTATAATTAATTAAAATATATTTAAAATTTGATATAAAACAAAATTTTAATTATAATTAATTAAAATATATTTAAAATTTGATATAAAACAAAATTTTAATAAAATTTTTAATTTTTTTTAACAAACTAATCACTAACAATAATAAAAGTAATCATTTATTCATTTTAATCTGTCATCGTAGTTAAAATAATTATATGAATTCTAATTAGTAGGTATATTCGTTCCCTCTCCTATTACAGATGATTCTTAAAATAATTATATCAATTCTAATTAGTAGGTATGTATATTCGTTCCCTCTCCTATTACAGATGATTCGACTTCTTCCAGGTGGGTTTTAGCTGAAATTGTATTGGCTCCTGTTAGAGAAGATATTAGTTGATCTCAGCACTCATTCTTCCTCTGCGTCGGTAGTTCAGTTGGTCATTAGGAAGGAAAGTAAATTTAAAATTTTGACTTTGAGTCTTGGCAGTGACAATATAAAAGTTCATTCAATATAATGACTCTTTGTGCGAACCAAATATTAAGCCACATTTCTAAAATAACTAACTAAGATTAGATCGTAATTTACCTCCCTCGCACGATATGGCGCCGAAACGTAGATTTGCTGAAAAAGAAAAGTTTGCCTACAATTAGTGCCTTGTCTCTGTAAAAAGGTGAATTGGTACTCGTACCGGAAACAAATCTTTTACCTATATCTCAGTCTCTGACATTGCGTTACAAAACACAAAAAGCACCAAGAACGTTGTCCCTATTGCTTGTCTCTTTCAATCATCAAGCGGCTACCGACACTGGCTTAGTCAAAGTAAAAGTTCAGACATTTTCAAGCTCTTGGTAACAAATCGACGAGCTCTCTCTCTCTCTCTCTCTGAAAGAACACTATCGCTTTGAACTCACTGACTGACTTGTTTCAGCTTTCATTTCATGGAGAGAAGACCCGAGTCAGAGAATGGAAAGAGGCTTCGAAGACTGTCGTCGAGCAGGAAAGCAATGCGGTATCCTCCCACGCGCATGTTATCTGTGCCACCCATTGTGAAAGCTCCGTCCGACGACGCGAGGCTCGCTGCAATAGCCGTAGGTTTGAATGTACGACTGAGATCAGCGGATATGCCTGGTCCAATGCAGGAACGCGCGTTCCGGTGTACCAGAGCACTACTCGACGCCAGTCTCCATAAGAGACCCAATCCTAGTCAAATTGCTATGTCCCTGAAGAAGGTATCGAAACGAAATACTTTGCGAAAATTTCTTGCTTAAGTGAACTTAAATAGCCTTCTATGTCTCTATGTTTCGATATATTTGGTTATTATTGCTATTTTGTCACATTACTAGTCCCAGACTTGAACATCAGGTTCTGTCTTCAAGATTGCAACTTCGGCGTTGTTCTTGAAATGTTCCTTTCAGGGAACAAAAAGTTTCAACTTTTTAGAGATACCCTTTTTTAGAAACCGCTGAAATCTCTTGGTGTATCATATTTGATTGATAAAGCTACCTTTTTTTGCGGCTTGGCTTTTCGTCTTAAAGGAAATACAACTCTCTTTAAGGAAAATCTTCGTTTTGTGTTTCAGGAGTTCGACAGTGTTTATGGTCCGGCGTGGCACTGCATCGTCGGGAAGAGTTTCGGATCCTTTGTGACTCACTCGAGTGGTGGATTTGTATACTTCTCCGTGGACAAGCTCTGTTTTCTGATCTTCAAAACAGAGGTCCGACCATTGATTAAGTTGTCATTACCATTTTCCAAACTCAACGTTAATAATTAGGAGTAGACCGTTTGTTTTTCCTGTTCATGTATTTGAAGTTCCGAGGTTGCTTTTTTATGAATCCATTTTATCTGAACCACCTGTAAGAATGTACAGATAAACTTATATTCAAGAATCTGAACTGATATCATGAACAATCCCCTCCATGGCTGGTCTTACCTTTTTACCCGAGGAAGAGGGAAGAGGGAGAAGTTAAATTCAAAAAATAAGAACTGAAAAAGAAAGGACTCATGAAAAAAGACGTGTTTTTTAAGAATTATTAGTTTATTTAATATGCAACACCTTTCCATGGTTATTTCAGACAGTTGGAAAACGGTACCTGGAAATGAACACATCACGTTTTCGGTTTTTTCACGATACCACGAGGCGACATGGTGGTTACTTTTCGAATTTTAAGCCCTTCCACGAAGGGTTACATTTCCAACGATCATATATATATGAAACTTTTCCATATCCAAACCTCTACTGATCAATCAGAACGGTGGCAGTTTCAAGTAATCTGCACAGAATAGAATCTTGAAGTTGTTCGTGTAATTCCTTGTGCCTCATTGTAACAAATGGCCCCATCTTCACTCAAAGCCCGTTTCGAGCAATCTATCACTCCTGATGCTCTCAAATCCTATCTCGCAGAGTTCATCTCCACGTTCTTTTATGTGTTTGCTGTGGTTGGTTCTTCTATGGCTTCACGTAAGTGTAGAATTATGTTTATCTTCGTGTTTCTTGTAGTAACAATGCTTTCTTCTTCTTTGTTAGCCAATTACATGACAATTCAGGAAGCGTTGTTTAGGATTTTAAGTGTTCTGTCGTCTTTTTTAATGTTTGGTTTCAGGGAAGTTGACGCCAAATGCCGCAGAAGCTGATCCGTCGAGTCTGGTGGTGGTTGCAGTTGCGAATGTTCTTGCACTTTCCTCGGCTGTTTATATCGCCGCCACGGCCTCTGGTGGGCATGTGAACCCCGCCGTCACATTTGGTATGGCCATTGGAGGCCACATCAGTGTCCCCACTGCTTTATTCTACTGGATTTCTCAAATGTTCGCTTCTGTCATGGCTTGCCTTCTCCTTAGAGTTGTAACTGTCTCACAGGTGATCATACTTCTTGCACTTTCCCGTGGATTAAGAGCACAATAGAAGTTCCAATCTTTACTCAGATTCCAACTTTAATTTTATTTTGCAGAATGTTCCGGTCTATGCAATAGCAGAAGAAATGACAGGGTTTGGTGCATCTCTGCTAGAAGGTGTACTAACATTCGGATTGGTGTACACTGTTTATGCCGCCGGAGACCCTAGACGTGGTCAACTGGCGGCCGTTGGACCCTTAGCCATTGGGTTCACGGCAGGAGCTTGTGTGTTGGCTACAGGGCCCTTCTCAGGTGGCTCAATGAACCCTGCATGTGCTTTTGGGTCTGCAGTCATCGCCGGAAAGTTCAGAAACCAAGCAGTCTATTGGGTTGGACCCTTGGTTGGAGCCGCAGTTGCAGGAGTTGTCTACGACAATGTTGTGTTCCCCACTCAAGCTCCTGACTCACTTAGAGGGATTTCCGAGAACGTTGGAGTCTGATTGTTTGTTTCTCTTGTTCGTGTTAGAATGGTTTCTTTTTAGGATCCTTCTCTAATGTAATGTAGCAGTTAAACAAGTGTGTATTAACAAACTGATTATCTGATCGTAGTTTAAGACTTTATCTTGAGTGAATCTTTGAACCACGTTTAAGATGTTGTCACGAAGGCCTCGTATTAAAACTGTGAAAACGACTTGTACATGTAAAGTTGCGATCTTTTCCAGTTTTCTTAAATCTGGTCATTTTAATATCTGCCCGCAAACGAAAGTTCCTTCATTTCCAGGTAAAACCTCTCTAAAAAGGGTCATCGAATGGCGCCCAAAGTGCTCTCCTCGTTTCTATCTCCTCTTTCTCTACCTCACAATGTTTCGTATTCCAATGCCAAGTTTCTCAGAATTTGTACGAAACCCGTCCCTATCTATTGCAAATCCGCACAATCCCAGACCCAGCACAAAAACCCAGTTCCAAGTCCAGACGACATCCCAGAATCAGACGGGATTGGAGCTGCGGCTCCGAGCCCCGGCGAAAGGTTTCTGGAGCGGCAGAGAGCGTTTGAAGCTGCTAAGGTTGTGTTGAAGGAGGTTAAGAAGAAAAAGAGGAGAGAAAAAGAGAAATCTCTGAAGGTGAATAGAGCAGTGGCCTCTTGTTATGGATGTGGAGCTCCGTTGCACACCGTGGATTTGGATGCTCCGGGATACGTGGACCCTGATACCTACGAATTGGTATCACGAAGCTTTTTCTGATTAACGTGATGTTTTTGTTAATCAAAATTTAGGGTTGTGAAGCCTTGAGCTTTTCATTTTGAGTTGCAGAAGAAGAGACACCATCAGCTTAGGACTGTTATTTGCAGAAGATGTAAGCTTTTATCTCACGGGCACATGATAACCGCTGTTGGTGGAAATGGAGGCTATTCTGGTGGTAAGCAGTTTGTTTCTGCTGAAGAGCTCCGGGAAAAGTTGTCTCATCTGCGTAATGAAAAGGCTTTGATTGTGAAATTGGTGAGTGCTAGCCTATAGACATTCATTTTCTGAAAAATTTACTAGCTACTCTGGTGTCAAAATTGAGATTCTCAGTTCCTGCTTGATGAATGGTAATCTGATATACTGTTGATCTTCTGAGGAAGTAGGTTGACATTGTGGACTTCAATGGCAGCTTTTTGGCCCGTGTTCGTGATCTAGTTGGTGCAAATCCCATCATACTAGTTGTGACTAAGGTAATAATCTATTGCATTGGCTATTTCTTGTTGTGACGGAGTCTGTCACTAACTTCCAGGACTTGTATTGCCAGATTGATCTCCTTCCAAGGGATACTGATCTCAATTGTGTTGGTGATTGGGTTGTAGAGGCCACTACAAAGAAGAAGCTCAAGTAAGTTCCAACATTTTATGTATACTACCTTTGCTTCATAATTGTTTTGAGTTTTTCTTAGTTCTTCAGTAAGTAAAATGAAATTCATATTACTGATTTGATTACTTATGGTGCCTTTACTTCCTTTACTATTGAGTCAGACATATCATAGTCGAAAACTTCCGACACTTTTGTCCAAAGGATACAAATGATTTCGGGGTTAAGACTTGTTTTGCATATTTCTGAGTTGGGATACTCGTTTGCAGTGTTCTTAGTGTACATCTTACAAGCTCAAAGTCGTTAGTGGGAATTGTCGGAGTCGTATCAGAAATCCAAAAGGAGAGAAAGGTTTTCTACTCATCCTCTATGCGTCTATAGCCAGTACTCCATTAGTCCTTGCTGATGCTTTTCAGTCCACTTCATAAGTATTGTTTATGAACCTCAATTACACTGTATCATTTGTTTTTAGTAAGTTGGTAAGCTTGTCCTGAAACACACTTGCTATCTTCTAATGAGTGCCTGTATATATAACCAATTATATTATTTGTTTACTGACGTTCGTTTCGTTGCTTGTTGTGCAGGGCAGGGATGTTTACATTCTGGTTAGTAACTCTCTGAATTGGAAGCTTCAGATGTACTTGCAGATTAAGTTAAATTTGTGTTGTTGATAACTCTTTCGAGGTGCATGCCGCTGCTAGCCTGCGACATTTAATTTTTTGACATGGTGATGAGATTAATCATAGAATATTGGGGGCAAAAGATCGAGTAATTCGGAAGGAAAGAGAGGTTAATGAACAAGATACATTAAACAAGAAGAGAATTTAGGATATTTATCCGATATTTGGAGGATCTTGTCTTGTGTACTCCCTAATGTGAGGGAATGGAAGTGAAAAGTATAACCCACTTTCTCATTTGATGGCTGTCTACTTTTACCAAGCTTGTCCAAACCACTAAGCTCGGTTTGAGGCTGATTTAAGGACTACTTGCAGAAAGAAAATTGATCAATTCTGGAATTTGTTATTAGGAAGAAATGCCAAGTTGCTTTAATTCTTATGTAGAATACCACTATTTGATTAAATTGTTGAAACCATATGGTACGCTAAAGTTATTTTGCCCGTTATCCTGGGAACCACTTCTGTATGTACAGATCAATGTACAAAATAGCACACCGTAAATGCACCAGCACCACTGTTTTCACCTCTTCCGTTCAAATACATTTGTTGAAGAGTTTTCTGTTTTGTTCTTTGGATTATAAACTCTTCAAATTTTCTTAGTTAAGCATGTTCATGGTTTAGTTTCATCAATGTTACAGGGCTCAGCTAATGTTGGCAAATCTGCCTTTATTGATGCTTTACTCAGTAAGTATTCAGATTTAGCGGAGCTGTAGATATCATTTGTTTTAGGATTCTAAGAAAGAATATTCAGAGATGAAGTTCTCGCTGAACACGCCTGTGTTTTAAAACCGTCTTGTTATTTTGTACTTTCAATGTCAGAAACCATGGCACAGCGGGATCCAGCTGCTGCAGCTGCTCGGAAATACAAACCTATACAGTCTGCTGTCCCTGGAACGACTTTAGGCCCGATTCAAATTAATGCATTCCTAGGAGGAGGGGTATGCCACATTTTATTTCATCTCAAATGGTTGATTGTCTTTATTGATTCTGTTTCTAGTCCTCTTTACGTTTTTTTTTCATTGACAGAAATTATTCGATACACCTGGAGTTCATCTCCATCACAGGCAATCTGCAGTTGTTCATTCCGAGGACTTGCCTATCCTTGCTCCTCGAAGTCGTCTAAAGGGAACAACTTTACCTGTATGCACTCTACAAAGTATCCTTCAAGATTGTTCCTAAATATGCTCAATTAACCGAAAAGTTTTCTTCCCGTAAACCAGAATGCTAGGGTTGCTTCTGAAATTGGAATGGCAGACCGATGGAATTCCAATGGATTAAATGGTTTTTCTATATTTTGGGGAGGCCTTGTTCGGATTGATGTCTTAAAGGTTAATAATTTCTGTATCTTGTGAGTTCTTTGTTCGTGAGTGCGTTATAATTCTGGCTAATTCAGGTTCTCCCAGAAACTTCTTTAACATTCTATGGCCCGAAAGTTCTGCAAATCCATGTTTTGCCCACCGAGAAAGCTGATGAATTTTACCAGGTAACAACATCTTAATGCAAAGTTACTGCGATCATATGTTCATATTACATCTTTTTAACTCCAAAATCTTGCAGAAAGAACTGGGAGTTGTATTGACTCCCCCTACAAGAACAGACAGAGCTGATGATTGGAAAGGACTCGAATTAACGCGCAGATTACAAATTAATTTTGAAGATGTAGAACGGTTAAACTAATGACTATACTCCTATTTAATTCCATCTTGTTGATTTCAGGTCCCAGGGGTCCTTAATAATCTTAGCTTTTTTTTGCACTGACAGGCCTGCTAGTGACATTGCTATATCAGGACTAGGATGGATTGCTGTTGAACCAGTTAGGAAATCAATTAAAGGGTCGAATCTAAATTTTGAAGATACCAACAAAGAACTCCATTTGACTGTCCACGTCCCGAGGCCGGTTGAGATTTTTGTCCGACCTCCATTACCGGTGGGTAAGACCGGCTCAGAATGGTATCAATATCGAGAGTTAACTGAGAAGGAAGAGGAACTGAGACCAAAATGGCATTATTAGTTGGTGTGAGGGACTTAATCCATTCCTACGTATAAACAGATTGGCCATTCTGGCTTGTAACTGAAAGAGCAAATCATCATTTTTTAGAATCTTGCGTGTGGTGGAAAAGATCAATAAGCAACTTTAAAAACGAATCCAAACATAAGGATAAGGGTAGGGATTGACAAATTGAACTCTGATTTGGTTAGAGGTTAACATGTTAAATATGGTTTGTTCGGGTTGAATTTGATATTTTGAGTCTACTAATCATGAAAATTGAGTTGGTATGATTTGAAGTTAACAGGTTAAATATGGTTTGATCGGGTTGAATTTGATAATTTTTTAGTCGGACTAATCAAGAAAATTGAATTGGTACGATTTAATTTGATTTGATTTGACAAATTGAACTCCGATTTGGTTTGAGGTTAACATGTTAAATATGGTTTGTTCGGGTTGAATTTGATATTTGAGTCTGACTAATCATGAAAATTGAGTTGGTACGATTTGAAGTTAATAGGTTAAATATGGTTTGATCGGGTTGAATTTGATATTTTTTTAGTCAGATTAATCAAGAAAATTGAGTTGGTACGATTTAATTTGATTAGATTCGACTTGATTTTAAACTTTAATATTCAGATCATATTGAATAATTTCAAAATTTAAAGGATTTAATTATAATTTAATTCATTTTAAATAATTTTATAACAATTTCAATTAATTATGGGCCTTTAAGTTTCGTATAAAATTTTGGGCTTAGGCCCAATCCATTATAATCATAAATCCGTAAGAACTGGTTAAACGTCAATCACAATTCACAGATTTTCTTCTAAGAAATAAATAAATAAGAAAAACAACAAAACTCCATTTTCCCGCCTCTTTAAGCTCTAGATGCGTCCACTGAAATTCAAAATCAGAAATCTCACCCCTCCCTCCCTCCAGGAAATTAGCATCACAGCCAGGATCCGTCGCCGCCGGTCACCGCTGATTACTGGGTTTCGGAACTCGGAAACCCTGAGGATCTCCAACTCGCTCCCTCGCTTTCGCCCAATTGGCGATTTTTCTGCTCTCTGAAGAAAATGTACATCAAAGAGATATGCTTGGAGGGGTTCAAATCCTATGCGACGAGAACAGTGGTCCAGGGTTTCGACCCGTTCTTCAACGCTATAACGGGTTTGAATGGGTCGGGTAAATCCAACATTCTGGACTCGATTTGCTTCGTGCTTGGCATAACCAATTTGCAACAGGTTCGTGCTTCGAATCTGCAAGAGCTGGTCTACAAGCAAGGCCAAGCCGGAATTACTAAGGCTACTGTGTCTATTGTGTTCGATAATTCTGATAGGAGTAGGAGTCCTCTTGGTTACGAGGACCATGCGGAAATCACTGTGACTAGACAGGTTAGTTCTTGAGTGACGACGGTTTCGTTTAATTTTGAAGATGGAAATGCTTAAATTTTGTTGATTTCTCTTTGGCATATTGGAAAGTATAAGCATTTACAGCTTGAATTCTAATAAATGGTGAGGTATTTTGATAATTTGTGAAATTTGGTGGGAGTTAATTTTCTATGCTAGGCTAATGTGTTCTTATTGGTGCATAGATTGTGGTTGGTGGAAGGAACAAGTACTTGATAAATGGAAAGCTTGCTCAACCTAGTCAAGTTCAGAACATGTTCCATTCTGTCCAGTTAAATGTCAACAATCCACATTTTCTTATTATGCAAGGACGCATCACGAAGGTGTTGAATATGAAACCACCTGAGATATTGTCAATGCTTGAAGAGGCTGCAGGGACGAGAATGTATGAGACAAAGAAGGAGTCTGCGTTGAAAACTCTGGAAAAGAAGCAGACTAAGGTTGATGAGATTAATAAGCTCCTTGACCAGGAGATATTGCCTGCGTTGGAGAAGCTGAGGAAGGAAAGGATGCAGTACATGCAGTGGACCAATGGAAATGCAGAATTGGATCGATTGAAAAGGTTTTGTATTGCTTATGAGTATGTTCAGGCGGAGAAAATTCAAGAAAGTGCAGTCAATGAGGTTGAACATGTAAAGGCCAAGGCTGCAGAGATTGATGGTGACACAGAAATTATGCAGAGGGAAATACAAGAAATGGAGTTGGAAGTGTCAAAGTTGACTGCAGAGAAGGAGGCAACTATGGGTGAGGAAGTAAAAACTCTGTCAGATAAAGTTGACAAGCTCTCTCAAGATCTTGTGCGAGAAGTATCAGTATTAAGTAACAAGGAGGATACTCTGAGAAGTGAAAACAAGAACGCCAAAATGGTAACTGCCTTTCTGTTACCAAGTTGTGTTTTCTCTCTAGTGTTTTTTTATGAAATTCAAATACCAAAAGTTTAGTGTTCATAATTCATTCTGTTTCACTAGATGAATAATACCATTGAGGACCTGAATAAATCTCTAGAAGAAAGGGCAGTAGCTGTTAGAAAGTCTGAAGATGGAGCAGCTGACCTCAAGAATAGATATGAAGAACTATCTAAGAGTTTGGAAGAGAATGAGAAAGATTACCAAGTAAGCAGGACCTCAATCTTTTTGTTTTTATCTTAAATTCTCCTGGATTTGTTATGAGCAAGTCCATGTTGACGTGGATAGGGTGTACTAGCTGGGAAAAGCAGTGGAAATGAAGAGAAGTGCCTTGAAGATCAATTAGGTGAAGCTAAAATTGCAGTTGGGAATGCTGAAACAGAATTGAAGCAGCTGAGGACAAAAATTAACCATTCTGAAAAAGAGTTGAAAGAGAAAAAGCATCAATTATTGTCAAAGCGTGAAGAGGCAGTTTCTGCAGAACAGGAATTAAATGATAGAAGGAAGGATGTGGATAATGTTAAAGTGGCTTTAGAATCTCTTTCATATAAGGACGGTGAAATGGAAGCTCTACAAAAGGTTCACGTCCTTTAAAATTTTTGTGCTGACCAAACATTCAGATGTTCTTTTTGGAGAACATCAGAGGAGAAAAATCAGATGGTTTTTAGTTGTTATATATTGTGTTTGGACCCATATGGTTGTATATTTACCTTCAATTCCAATACCTTTTTCAGGATCGTTCAACTGAGTTGGAGCAAGTGCAGAAATTAAAAGATCAAATACGTGATCTTTCAGTCCAATTCTCAAATGTTCAGTTCAACTATCGTGATCCTGTGAAGAACTTTGATAGGTCAAAAGTAAAGGGCGTGGTGGCAAAACTTATTAGAGTAAAGGATAGTGCGACGATGACTGCATTAGAGGTAAGCAAAGTGTAACTTTTCCTGTAATGACGAAAAGCTTGTTTGATTAATGAAAACCTTTTCAAATTTTAATAAATTTGTAGGTCACTGCTGGCGGGAAATTGTATAATGTTGTTGTAGACACTGAAAATACTGGAAAGCAACTCCTTCAAAATGGAAATCTACAAAGGAGAGTGACAATTATACCTTTGAACAAAATTCAATCACATACACTACCCCCAAAAGTTAGGCAGGCTGCAGCTAGACTGGTCAGTAATTGTTGTCATCCTTTCACTTTGGTTTGATGCCAGGTAGCCTACATTTTTGTTGATTTTGAAACGATATAATTAGGTTGGCAAGGGGAATGCAGAAGTGGCACTTTCTTTGGTTGGTTATGATGAGGAACTAAAGGTATGTTGCCCCAGGCCCCTTCATAGTTGTCTCAATCACCGTCCCATTGTGTATAAATTTGTAGTTTGTTGGTGTTACCTTAAGTTTCTGCAACAAGATGTGTAAAGTATCTTCCTGTACATGGGCAATGTTGCTTGCTGTTTGAATATATCTGTTTTGTTAGAGCTTATATCATGCTTAGTCTCTATTATTATGTTCTTATCTCTTGTTTATTTTGCTATGCAGAGTGCAATTGAATATGTTTTTGGTTCAACTTTCATTTGCAAATCCGTAGATGCTGCAAAGGAGGTATCCCACTTAGTGATGCTCTTATATTTCTCATATATACAGTGAGCAACTCATTGAATGTTCCATAGGTTGCTTTTAATCGAGAAATTCGTACTCCAAGTGTCACCCTTGAAGGTGATGTATTCCAACCGAGCGGTCTGTTGACTGGTGGAAGCCGCAAGTAAGTTGCTTCTTCAGCTACCCATGTGGATTTTTACCTCCAGTCCCCACCTATTTTTGCAACCCATGAAAGAAAAAAGAAGTAAAACAATTTCTCTGGAGTTTCTAATATGTAATTTTGTTAGTGAAACATATAGTATTAAGGAAATATAATTATTTTAGGGGTGGTGGTGATCTTTTGAGGCAGCTTCATAAATTGGCCGAGGCTGAATCAAATCTTCTGCTACATCAGAGAAGGTTGTCTGAAATCGACGCACAGGTGAGAGATGCTTTATCTATTTCACCTGCACAGTAAGGAAACTTGTATCTCACAAAGAGTTTTGTTATCGGTATATGAATCATGCGTTAATGTACATTCTCGCATGTTGTTAATTATGAGTGTTTGCCTTCTTTATTGGTGAATAGACATACTCCCTTTTTAGTTTTGCTACTCTGATTTTCCCTTTCAAAATTGCAGATAAAAGAGCTCATGCCTGTTCACAAGAAGTTCGTGGACCTTAAAAAACAGTTGGAGCTTAAATCATATGACCTCTCTTTATTTCAGGGAAGGATCGAGCAAAATGAGCATCATAAGGTTTTAAAGCGTCTCCGCTCTACTCTTAAAAGGCCCATCCTTTTTTCTGCAATAATATTGCTTCAAGTTTTGGCCTTGTGCAGTGATATACACTCACACTCCTTTCACATTTTCTCACTTTCTTTCTCTCTCCTTTTTATTTTGGGGTGGGGGCGGTGTCCAGCTTGGTGAATTAGTAAAGAAGATTGAGCAAGAACTTGAAGAAGCAAAAGTTGCAGCCAAAGAAAAGCAAGCTGTGTATGATAAGTGCCTTGGTGAGGTTAAAAGGCTTGAAAAATCAATAAAAGAGCATGACAGTAGTCGTAAGAACAGGCTCAAAGACTTGGAAAAGAAAATCAAGGTCATCAAGGCTGAAATGCAGTCAGCTTCAAAGGACGTCAAGGTAGCTATCCAATTATCCTTATCATTTTTTAGAAATTTGTTGGACATTGATCGAGACATTCCAGAAATGAAAGGATACTCTTTTGTTTGACAAATTCAGGAAGAACTAGATTTGTTTCTGAAAATTTGATTTAATTCCTCAATGGGTCTCTAATGCCCTGGGCATGTTTCACTGGTTTGTAGAGGCACGAGAATGAAAGAGAGAGACTAATTATGGAACAGGAAGAAGTTAAAAAGGAGCTTGCGTCTTTGGAGAGTCAGCAAGAATCTTTAAGTAAACACATTGGCTCCCTCAATGCAGAATTAGAAGAGCAAAAAGTCAAGGTATACTTAGATATTTGTACTTGCAAGTTCATGGTTTCAAATAATTGCAACATAACCCGTCTTGCAGGTTGCTTCCACTCGTAAGAATCACGAACAAGCCCAGTCTGAATTGAATTTGATTCGTCAAAAGATGAAGAATTGTGATACACAGATAAGTGGCATTCTCAAAGAGCAGAAAACACTCCAAAACAAACTTAGTGAGTTGAAGCTGGAGAAGAAAAAGTTGGAAAATGAGGTAATAGTTGGAAAATGAGGTAATCTTTCTGATGGAGTACATACACATATTTCCCACCTTGAGTCGCTGAAGCAATTACATTTTAATAGGTGAAAAGAATGGAAATGGAGCAGAAAGATTGCTCTATGAAGGTAGAGAAATTAATCGAGAAGCATCCGTGGATTGCTTCTGAGAAACAGCTTTTTGGCAGAAGTGGTACAGACTATGATTTTACGTCCCGTGATGCTTTTAAAGCCAGGGGGGAGCTTGAGAAGTTACAAGCTGAGCAATCAGGGTGTGAGAATAAGAAATTTTCAAATGCTATTGTTCTCATGTTGCTATTTGTCTTAATACTGTATTAACAGCAGTTGCTTTTATACTATAAACGTTGCAGCCTTGAGAACTGATTGAACTTTTGTTTTCTCTTTTCTGTTTTGTTTCTATGTTCACGGCAGTCTTGAGAAAAGGGTGAACAAGAAAGTAATGGCAATGTTTGAGAAAGCTGAAGATGAGTACAATGATTTAATTTCCAGGAAAAACATCATTGAGGTCGTTAAAAGCCTGATATGTTCATACATTGTTGTATCTCCGCTTTGATACTTGTGCCATGCTGATAACCTCTTAATGTAGAATGATAAGTCTAAAATCAAGATGGTGATTGAAGAGCTAGATGAGAAGAAGAAAGAAACCCTCAAAGTTACCTGGGTTAAAGTAAACAAGTGAGTTTCTGCTTTTCTTCTCCTTTCACAACTGCCATCTCTTTGTTCTGCCCATATAGTTGTTTGTTTCCTAATTAGTGAAGATCTTAGTAGTGATGGATGATCTCATTCTTGGCTTTGCCAAAAGTTATATTCACATTTGTATCCTAACATGCCCCCTTCTTCAGTGACTTTGGATCCATCTTTTCTACCCTATTACCTGGAACCATGGCAAAACTAGAACCTCCTGAAGGCTGCAGTTTCCTTGATGGTCTTGAGGTTCGTGTTGCATTTGGTAGTGTTTGGAAACAGTCGCTGTCAGAACTAAGTGGTGGCCAAAGGTCCTTGCTGGCCCTCTCTCTAATCTTGGCCCTCCTTCTCTTCAAGCCAGCTCCCCTTTACATTCTTGATGAGGTATATTTTACAACCCTATTTGTCATTCTCTTCAGCTTGGAATGAACCCTTAATCATTTTTATGCAAAGAACCAAAATCATTGTTGTGTAATTCCACGTTTATTATGGGGAACTGACACATTCGCATGAATTCTACAAATCTCTGTACTTCCTTCCAAGGGCATCATGAAATCTCTTGAAATCTCCTGTTCCAATTTTTCTATTCCTATTCTGTTCTAACTTATCTCATCCATGAGTAGGAATAGTAAAACTATATACATGTGTGGATGAGATGAGTTGAAACAAAGTAGGAACAGCAAAAGTGAAACAGATGATCTTATCCCATTATGAAATCATTTGAAGCGCACTTGCATAACCGGGGTATTCTTATGCATGCAAAACTTTTCTTCTGGTTCTAAATGCAATTGATTAATCGTTGATGTGGTTTTGACAGGTTGATGCAGCTCTTGATTTAAGTCACACCCAGAACATAGGGAGAATGATCAAAGCTCACTTCCCACACTCCCAGGTCCTCTCATTTTCTTTTTATATTGAATGAAAAATGGGATAAGAAGTCTAGATAATATCTTAATGACAATAGGGAATCACAAGTTCTCTTTAACAAGGTTTCCTCTCTTTTTAAGCCAGCGTAACTGGTTTTGTTTGTCTGAAAACTTCTCTTTTCAATGTTTGGTGTAGTTTATTGTGGTTTCTCTGAAAGAAGGCATGTTCAACAACGCCAACGTACTTTTCCGGACAAAATTTGTTGACGGAGTTTCAACAGTTCAAAGGACTGTAGCTGCTAAACAGAACAAGTAACATCTTATGTATGATCAGGTTCCCTTGATGCATCTTGAAGTTCTTGTTTGTTGTTCCACTCTGTTATGGCAAGATTGAAACTTGTTTATGAATTATTATATATATTTAATAATTTATTTTTCAAATTAAAAAGAAAAACAACAGAAACTATGTTCTTGTGTCATCTCTGCAGTTTTCTTGATAGCTTCTGGGACGAGTTTTCAGAGACTTTAACCGTACTTCCAGTAACTGAAGCTGATTTGTAGATGATGTGAAGTGATGTAAACTTATGTACTTGTTTGATAATATATTGTTAATTATATAAAACTATCTAACATTTGGTCTGTTTCCACAGTAAATTGCACAAAGTTGTGTAATTCTCGAATTTGCTTAACCTTGTATGATAAAAAAGAAAAAAACTAAAAAGCTAAGATATGACTTGTACATCATTTCACTGACCTTGAGTGGAGAGCCAAACAGTTTCCAAGTTTTAGAGATGACTGAAGATTTTGGATCATCAGATCATTATCAAATTCAAAGAAGCCTATGATTTTGGGTTATTTATATAGTATATTGTTAATCCAACGTTTATCAGTAAAAGTCTTGTGGATAGCGAAGCTTCTAAAGTGAAAATGAGTTGAAAAAATCAACATTCCAGTTTTTACCTCGGGCACAGCCAATGAAATTTTAACTTTGAAGAATTGAAATCAATCCATCAATCACACTCCACAGACGAAATCATTGACAATGAGAGTTGAACATAATCCTCAAGTCATCATGAAGACTGGAATTCAATCCATCAGTCAATGACTCAATCCACAAACGAAATCAATCACAATGAGAGTTGGTCACAACCCTCAAGTCATGCCAAAGACTTTTGGTGGTCTTCCCACTTGCTCCATAAATGTTTGAATTTTTCCATCTTATATAAATTATTTAACAAAATAATAATTTAAATTTACAAAAATATTCAGGGGGAATGTCAAATCTTAGGATGTCCCTTGAAAATCGTCCCAAGCCTCCATTTCCATGCACAGGCCCACCTGAACTTGTCTCCAAGTTCATGACTTCTGACTCACTCGAGCCATATGCTACTTGTTGAATTGGTCCACACGTAATCCAGTCAGTGACTACACTGTATACGGAGCTACAACTTGGTGTGAGTGTTGGTTTAAGAGACGCTTGATAGGGGATTAAACCCAAGTATCTCTTAAACTTTCACTTATCAACAATGGCGAACCGAGGAAACCAAGTTTCTCTGGAAGTTATCTTGCTTGCTTCCTTGCTATTATCAGTATATTTTCATAAACCAACCTCAGGTTTCAACTCAGAAGCTGAAGCCCTCCTGAAATGGAAAAGTAGCATCGGAGACCTGGAAATTCTTCGTTCTTGGGTCTCTCCAAGCTCCAATTCTAACGTTACAAGTCCATGCAAATGGCGAGGAATTACATGCAACGATGCAGGGAGTGTAACTGTATTAAACCTGGCTTACACAGGCCTGAGAGGCACACTCCAGGACTTGGATATCTCTTCCTTCCCAAACCTGCTTCGACTCGATCTTAAATTCAATAAACTTACAGGCATAATTCCTTCAAACATTGGCGTTCTTTCCAAGCTCCAATTCCTTGATCTTTCCACAAACTCTTTTCATGGCACCTTGCCTCTTTCCCTTGCCAAACTTACTCTTGTTTATGAGCTTGATGTTTCTAGGAACAATTTAACTGGCATACTAGACCCTCGTCTATTCCCTGATGGGTCAGGCTCTACCAGAACTGGCCTAGTTAGCCTCCAGCATTTGCTCCTTCAATCAACCGGTCTTGGAGGCCGAATTCCTGAGGAGATTGGAAATTTGAAGAATCTGTCTATTCTAGATCTTACTACCAACTATTTTAATGGTCCTTTGCCTGCTTCTTTGGGTAACTTGAGCGAGTTAAGGATTCTGACACTACCAAAAAATCAACTTTCCGGTACCATCCCGCCGAGTTTATGCAGTTTGAGAAAGTTGACAGAATTGAACTTGTTGATGAACAAATTCTCCGGTACGGTGCCGGCAGGATTGGGCAATCTTTCTTCCCTAAACGTTTTACACCTGGCTGTGAATAACCTCACAGGGAATTTGCCGCCACAAGTTTGTCAAGGTGGAAAGCTGGTAAACTTCAGTGCTGCTTTCAACA
>JAOTBA010000006.1:31488225-31503065 GCA_025629845.1 Erythroxylum squamatum | reverse complement strand
GATTTTTCGTGTCCAAATTTACCGTACCTTAATTCTTATAAATGAGATGATGTTGTTTTGCTTAGAATAATTGGATGTTCTGTATAAATCAACCTATTGAAAATAACTAAATTTAGATCGAAGGACTAAAAATTGCTATTCCTATTTTAACCCTTAATGATTTGGATATAACGTGAGAAAGGACATTGATTTGAAAGAAAGGTGAACTACAAAAGAGAAAGATTATTATGAAGACAAAAATGGTTAATTAAATATAAAAATAACGAATAAAATTGAAACTGAAAATTAATTAAAAAATGCTTTGGAAATAAAAGAAGAAGATGATGAAATGAACTCACCTGGTGCAATGTAACCATAAGATCCGGCAATGACAGACATGGATTCATCACTTTGGATCAACTTAGCGACCCCAAAATCGGCCACTCTGGCCTCCATCTCGCCGTCCAATAATATATTACTGGGCTTGAGATCACGGTGAACGATCACTGGGTCACAGTCATGGTGAAGGTAACAAATCCCTTGAGCAACGCCTAGTACAATCTTGTACCTCGTAGCCCAATCAGCTGCCAAATTCTCACCCTTGTTTTTCCCATGCAATAAATCATCTAAATTCCCATTGGGCATGTACTCGTAGAGCAGCATCGTGCACTCCCTGTTGCTGCAACACCCTAACAATCTCACTATGTTCCTGTGCCTCACGTTCCCTAACACCTCCACTTCGGCTAAAACCCCTCTCCTCCGTCTGATGCTCTCCTTTTGCTTGCCCCACAGCTTCTTCACCGCTATGATCTCGCCACCTGGCATCTCGACCTTGTGCACTGTTCCCGTGGACCCCATCCCTATGATCTTATCAGTCATTGACAGGCACTCCAGCACATCATCTGCCGTAAAGTTCAGCCGTTGAAAAGCGGTTAATTTCCACGGTCCGATCTCGCGCTGGTCAGCAAATCGACGGCTGTGATTTGCCCGGAAACATTTTGTCCCCGCGACGAGCACGACTAGTCCGACGGCGAACCCCGCCGCCATGATCCACACTATTGCCCCCGCCGTCTTCTTGGGCTGTTGTCGTTCATTTGGTTCAACCTCTAGGGGCTTCAGAGTGTCGGCGGCGCATGATTTTGTCAAAACGCCGCCGCATAAGCCGTCGTTGCCGGAGAACGATGACGGGTGTAAGTTTGGGAATATGGAACCGGATTTCGGGATAGGACCCGTTAAGAGATTGTATGACACATTGAAGGTTTCCAATGTGGTGCAGTTTTCGAAATTGGCGGGAATTGTGCCGGTGAGGAGGTTGTGGGAGAGGTCAACGGTGGTGATCGTCGGTAACGTTGATATCTCCCATGGGATTGTTCCGGTGAGCGAGTTGCTCCTCAGATTTAACGACAAGAGCTTCTGGCAGTGACCAATGTCCCAAGGAATACTGCCGTTGAGAGAATTTCCTTGCAACTCTATCTTGTATACACTGTTGCAACCTATAAAGTCTGGAACTTCGCCTACAATTCCGCTCCAACTGGCTGAGAAAATCTGCAGATTCGGCGCACTCCAGATGTTTGATGGAAGAGTGGCGTCGAATGAGTTCTCCGAGATGTTGAGGTATTGTAGTTGTGGTGCATTCCCGAGGTCTGAAGGGATTGCGCCTGTTAGGTTGTTCTTGCTTATGTCCACAAAGGTTAGACTCTTAAGCAGGCCGAAACCGCCTGGAATTGTGCCATTGAGACGGTTGTTTTGGATTCTGAGCCTTGTCAGTGAGGTGCAGTTTGCTAGTGAAGGTGGGATTTTGTCGACGAAGTTGTTGGAGAAGAGTATGAGCTTGAAAAGCTTGTTTCCATGGCAAAGGTTTTGTGGGATTGGACCTGAAAGCGAGTTGGATGACACATCTAGCCATTGTAATTTCCCATTGGAGCCAAGCTTTTGTGGGAGAATTCCTGATAGTGAATTCTCCCACAGTGATAGTGTCTCAATATTTGGAAGCTCACCAATTCCTTGTGGTATTTCTCCTGTTAATTCATTTCTCATCAAGCTCAATCTGGTTAGCTCTGTCAATGACGAGAAACCCTCTGGAATGGTTCCTGATAATCGATTATCTGACAAATCTAGATTCTTTAGAGCTTTTAAGTTGGTAAAACTTACTGGAATTTCTCCGGTTAACTGGTTCGTGAAAAGCAATAAAGATTCAAGCTTTGTTAAGTTTCCAAGTTCTGGAGGGAGCTCGCCGGAGAGGCTGCAATTTGAGATGTCCATGTACTGGAGATTGGTCAACAATGAGAACTCCTCTGGTAATCTGCCTGACAACATAATGTTATATCCAATCTCCAAGTGCTCGAGCTGGCTCATGAATCCTAATTGTGGTGGCAATGGACCTTCAAGTTGATTTCCGGCTAAGTAAAGAAACTTCAATCTTGGGAATTTCCCATAAGTCGTCGGAATCTCTCCGTCGAAGTAACTCCCCCCTAAGTTGAGCTGCTCCAAAAAGCGTAGAAAGATCAAATCTTTGGGTAGTGGTCCAACAAAACTGTTGCTATAAGCACTGAAGTGTTTGAGGAACCTGAGCTTGGAAATCCCCGGTGGGAAAGTTGAATTGAAGACGTTGTGGCTTATATCAAGAGTCCTAATGTCAGTTAGTTCAAAAATGGTTTGTGGAAATTGACCATCAAACGCGTTTCTGCTTAAATTCAAGTGGATTAAGCTCTTCAAGTCCCTGATTTCTGCAGGAATAACACCTGACAGATTTCTTTGTGAGAGATCGAGTGATGTGACCTGAGCTGTTTTGGGGTTGCATTTGACACCAGACCATGAACACCAAATTGGTTCCTGTGAATCACTCTTGGAGAAGCTTGTAGTAGGGTCCCAATCCTGGAATGTGCCATGTGGGTCTTGCAATGACAATTTCAGAGAAAGGAGAGCACGGAGTTGCAGAGGCAGAGCTTTATCAGAAAAAACAAATAGAGGTCTACAGAAGAAGAAGAAGAAGAATAAGTAGCATGTGAAGAGAAAATGATGTTTCATGTTTGGTGGGATTCTGAGATTTTGGTCAGGGAAGTCAGATGCTGCTTTTTTAATTCTGATTTCTGACCTCAGAGAGTGTTTCCCTGGAGAAGGAAACTACAGATACTCTCTACCTCCATCATCAGAACTTGCTCTTTATCAGTATTTCTCATTTGTCTGCTCTCTCCCACATACTTTTGGTTTTCATGGTTTTCTTTTCCCTTCTTTTTGTTCCACTTTCCATCATTCCTTGTCTCTCTTTTATTTCCTTTGCCTACCAAAATTCTTTCTTTTTTTGTTCAGAAACTTGATTTCAAGTAACAGTGTGACAATGGTCTCTCACAGGATCCAAGAAAGTTGTTTCTATTTCTTTATATTCATCTCCAAACATTCACCATTACAGAGTTTCCAGGTGAACCTGAAAGGGACTAGGCTCCTGGACCACCATTACCATTTTTTTACCTGAGTTTAATCATTGGACAAAGCTTGTAATTGAGATGCTTAGTTCCATAACCATTCTTATAGATTTTAACTTATGTAAACCACTTTCATTTGTGAATTGTGATCATTTCATCATCCTTTAGATTCCTAAATAGTTTGCCTACATAGGAATAGTACCAGAAAGAGAATAGTAATTCCTCAGAAACCATAACCATAAGATCCATCTCTGTCATGCCCTTTTTTCACCTTGGGATCATTAACTGTCGACGACTTGTCGCTGGGATTTGAATTTTTAAAAAAATATTGATTTTTAATTATTAGTTTTTAGAAAATTTTCTTTTTAAATTTTAGTAAAAATAATAACAAAATATACACGAAATAATAATATAAAATATAAAATAATTAAATATCAATAATTTAATAATTTAACTTAGCTCTTAAACTCGACTAAAATTATATTTGAATTATTAGTTTAAATAATATTGGATTAGCACATATGTGATGTTTATGACGTGCATATTTTATTATTATTTTTAACTCAAATTTACAAAATGAGTTTTTATGTAAAATTAAAAGCTAGAATAAAATTTTCAGAAATCTTAAAAATTTAAGTGATTTTAAAAAAATTAATTACAAGAGATATTTATATTTTTTACCTTTGATAAATTAGTTATTTGAATATACTAATATTAATCTAAAATTCATATGCCTACCAACTTAAAAATCTTAAAAATAAAATCTACTTTTATAGTTTATTTATCATTTTAAATCTATAAAAATTAATTGAATATATTATATAATTGCTTGGATTGAGTTGGAAGAAAACATCAAGATGATCACTATTTACTTTTGTTTTTTTTTAAATTATCCAGCTTCCGTCGTCACGTAATCAACTGACTAATCCGAATACGAGTCTAATATGACCCTTTTTAAACGGCAAAGCTCTCTCTCAAATTTTTAAAACGACTCGATTCTTAAAAATCGAATTTAAAATCTTGGTTAAGAATAAAAGAGTACGTGCAGCTCCACCACAGACCCCTTGGGTTTTACTTTGTTATTATTAATGTAGTGTAAAGCACTTTCTTAAGACAATGACAAATTTTCACGCGGCATATGATGTTTTTAGTCTTTTTTTTTTCATTGTAGAATATTGACTTAAGGTGTAAATCATTTGAATACTTCCACACAACGTCTTTTCCCTAATTGTTGTAGTATATATTAGACTTTCTTTTTTTTTTCAAAATGTACTAATGGATTCCATTAATGGAGTTAGCTCAATAGGGTTATACAAGTTGGGCCGAGTTGAACCCAAGTTTTGCCCAAATATAGTCCTAATTGGGCTCGAGATAGTCGAACTCCTACTCAGTTTGACCTAATTTATTTTTTATTTTTCAAAATTAAAATATAGAGAATGACGTTATTTCGTTATAGTTGTCGAGTCTTGGGTCTTGAACCCAAATGGCCCGAGCCCGAGCTTAGATCTAGGTCAATTTTTTTTAAAAAGAATTAGGTTTGAGACTTAGTCCATCGATTTTAAGCTTGGCTAGGTTAGGCTGGGTCAGGTTTGAGTTTGATTGTCAGGCCTACCAGCGACCAAGACACTGACACCAAAAATTAAAAAATTAGAAATTTTTGGTCGACTTAATCATAAAAATTTTGAATTAATTATTTTTTAAAATTCAGTTTTTAATTTTTAAGTTCAGTTTTATCTTAACAACGTTTATTAATAAAAATTGAACAATTTATTAATTGATTGAATTAATCATTAGAGATGTATGCACATTCATGTATAATTTTTGTAATATCTTCATGTTGCATTGCATCCGGGTTTATCAGAAATAGGCTCTCTATTAAGTAAGGATAAGGCTGCATACCACCGAGCCTTTATAGATCTAAAGTACTAGCGGGACTTCAATTGAGTGATGATGATGATAATACTGATTAAACCTTTAAACCTTAAATTTCTTATCTTACCGATATAATATTCGATTCAATTTAAAAAAAACTGATTAAAACTATAAATGGAATAATTAATTTAATATATTTAGAAATTTATCTTATTTTAATTTTTTTACTATAAAATAAAATTCCTAAAACACTGTATTAATTGAAAAATATTATACATATTTAATAATTTATTTAAAGTATATTTAAAATTGTATTATTACCAATAAAAAATATAAAAAGACGAGAGCCGAGGGAAGGATTGTTTTGTTACAGAAAAAAGATTATCTTTGAGTTCCGTGTTTAAAAAACTACAAGCAAAGACCCCTCAGTCTCTGAGCTCATCTGCTTTCTTTTGCAACAGAATTTATATATTAAACAAAGGAAAAAGAGTTTATTTTTGTCTTTTAGAAAAAAAACTAAAACCGAAAGTGTTTCTTTGGCAGTTAAAGGAAGCAATATGAAAACACTATATATTAGACTGAATCACAATTTAATAAAATATAGCTGTTGTTTATAACGGATGAGTCCAGTGGAATGTTTTAAATACCGTACCGAATTGATTGGTTTAATAGTGAAAGTTTTGAATCGGTAACTTTTTTATTCGGGAGATTGAATTAGTTTAAATATTTTTGTTATTAAAAATGATCAGTTTATTAATTAATCAACTAAATAATTTTCATCTATCATTCTCTTTCAAATATTTTTTAAATTCTTCAATTTTATTTAATCTTTAATCGATTTTATAACGTGTTTTAGGCTTAATTCATCTTTAAAAGATAGTTTGAGAGGGGAGGTTTACACACTATTATAAATGGCTGAATGCATTCATGTTTGTCCAATGTGAGATTCTTAACACTCCCCTCAGCTCAAAACAGAGTTGGATATCTATTGGATATATTGACCAAAGGGATAGAATGGACACCGCCCTAAACCATCAAGACAAACGGACTCTGATATCATATTGAAAGGACTAACTCACTCCTAAAAGCTAGCTTGAGAGGGAAGGTTTGCACAATATTATAAATAGTTGAATGCACTCACACTTGTTTAATGTAAAGTTCTTGACATGACGGTTTAATATTTGTTGAACCTTTTAAACCTTAATCCTCTTGTTTTATAGATTTAAATATTCTACCAAATGCAAATTTCCAATATTTAATAAAATTTTGTACTCTTTAATTGAATTAATACGTAAATAATAAAACATTATATTTTGAATTAGAAATTATATTATGGATAGAAATTTGATAACCAAAATTTTATATTATTTAAAGTTAAATTATTATAAACTATAAATATTATAAAATATTAAGAAATATTTACACTAATTAATTAAATAATTGAGTCATATATTCAATCCGACGTCATTTTTTTTGGACTTTCGAACATTTTCTGAATTTTTAAATTTTAAGTAGAATCTCATAAATTTAAAATATAATTTTTTTTTAATCTTTTGTATCATATGGTGATGGGTGTCACCTTATAGTCCAACAAGAGTGATGATGACGAAGGAAGAAGATGGAGAAGGCGTGCTCTTTGGATTTCACGCTGAGATTTCCCTTTTTTTACGGTTTTGTCCTTCTTCTTTTGGGCTAAAGACAAACCTATCTCCTTCAACTTTTTTTTTTTTTTCATTTTTTATTCGTATTAGGCTCTCTTCCTTTACTTTTTCTTATGCCATTTTGTGTTGAATATTCTAAAATATAAATTAAATTTTTTAATACCGGTAAAGTGTAGACCATTAACAAGAATTGAGCTTGAGTCAACTATTGTCAAAATGACTAGAACTAGTTATTTTGATAGTTGATCCTTACTATTTATAAACCCTTAAACATTTTCATGTTTAGTCAATACGAGAAACTCTAATACTCCCCCCTTAGGTGCAACTAGGACTGAACATTCAGTTGTCACTTGAAATAAATGCAGTGGTAATCAGACAAGGGCCACTAGGACTGGACATCCAGACGAACAACTGAAAAATTAATAATTCTGATCAAACCTACTCTGATACCATATTATATTTTTTAATATGGGTAGAATGTAGAGCCTATTAATAAGAATTGAGCTTGAGTAAATTATTGCCAAAATGAATTAGTCATTTAGATAGTTGATCTTTATCACTTATAAACCCTTAACATTTTCATATTTAGTCAATATGAGACATTCTAACAATATGACACTAGACTAGGCTAACTTCGAGTCTAATATGAAAATTTATGTTCGGACTTAAGCTTAACTTGAAATTTGATTAGATTCAAATTAAATTTAAATAATTTTTAGTTTATTTAATTTAAATTTTGAAGTTAAAAATTAAAAATTAATTTGAACATAATCAGTTAGAACTAATTACACTGACTTTGATTCGGATCGAACCAAATCGAACGAATATTACTGTCACGAAATGAATATTATTCTCTAAGGTTAGAGACTTAATAACAAAGATGATATCTCGACCCACAAGAAGCTACCGTCCAAAATCAAAGGCACGTGAGTGGGGTTAATCCATAGCCGATAGGTGACCCTTTTGTTACATCTTTGTTTGACAGATGCCATGAAGCAACAGCCATGTTCCAAGTGTTGCAGTCTGAGCCTGAAGTGTAGTGTACGAACTTGAAAGGTTGGCCTGGTTAGGTCTGAAAGATAAGCGTACTTGTAATAACCAAGTACTGTTGCCGAGTTGCGTGACATCCACACATTCACAGGCGATCCTGTTCCTCTTTTTAGCTTCTAATAATGTGTCCACAGATAATGCAGAAGAAACCATTTGGCAGCTGACAATGTTGTAAACAAGCTTCATGACACAGACAAAGAGTGATCCAATATGATGTATAGAATGTTGCAAAAAGTTACCATTAGGGTTGGCAATTAAGATCTGATCCAACCTGAAGTCAATGAGATTACTAATAATAATTGCTTGGACTTTAGGTTAGATTTGAGTTTGAAAACTAGCTTAAAACAAAACGAACAATTTGAACCATTTTATTAAAATGACAATGAGATGATGTAATTCATCAAAATGACATTATTTTAATATATAAATTTAAGAAATTTAAGAATAAAATAATGTTATTTTGATTAATTGCACGAAAACAATGTCATGACAAAGAGTGATCCAATATGATGCCATAGAAAGTTGCAAAAAGCTATCATTAGGGTTAAGCAATTAAAATCCGATCCAGCGTGAAGTCAACGAGATTAACTAATTATAATTAATTGGACTTTAGGCTAGATTTGGGTTTGAAAACTAGCTCAAAATAGAACGAGCAATTTGAATCCTTTCATTAAAATGACATCGATATGATATAATTGATCAAATGACATTATTTTAATATATAAATTTAAAAAACTTAAGAGTAAAACAATGTTATTTGGATTAATTGCACAAAAACAATGTGGTGACAAAGAGTGATCTAATATGACGTCATAGAAAGTTGGTAAAAGCTACCATTAGGGTTAAGTAATTAAAATCCGATCTAGCCTGAAGTCAAACGAGATTAATTAATTATAACTGATTGGACTTTAGGTTAGATTTGAGTTTGAAAACTAGCTTAAAACAAAACGAATGATTTAAAACCCTTTTATTAAAATGACATCGATATGATGTAATTGATCAAAATCACATTATTTTAATATATAAATTTAAGAAACTTAAGAGTAAAATGACAGTTATTTTGATTAATTACACAAAGACAATGTCAGATTGAATTAACGATGAACTCAATTCAACCTAACTCATTTTCATCCTTAGTTATGCCTCATTGAAGTATTTGAAGTGCAAATTAGTTAAGTAGCAAAAATTAATGTACTTTTTAATATTATTTGATTCAAACTCGATACGAGTAATTGAATGATCTATTCAGAAGATGTGATCTATCAATTAGTATGGATATTTAGTAGTTTATTTTTTAAAAAATGAATATAAATTATTAAAAAAAAAGAAGAGATAAGAGATTTACAACATTAGTGAACGAGTGATTGAGGACTTGAACAAACCCCACAAAAACAGTAGATTGAAACAATAGGATATTAAAGTTAAAAGAAGATTGGATGCAAGACATAAAAGGGTTCATGTTAGACTTCACAGTCACACTTTGTTTTCTTTTTTCTTGCATTTTTCAATTCCCATTATGACATATATCTTATCCTTGTTAGTGGAGAACAAAATAATTAGGGTTTGAAGGTGAGTGATATAGAGCATGTGAGTCACGTCTTATAGTCCAAAGACTTAAAAGGTACACTTAACAAATCAACTAGCCTTACTTTTTATATATTCTACTAAGATGCTCTTCAACGGTTGTTAGCAGATTTCATTTTGTGATCTAATACAATACGTACTGGAAAAGTATCGATTAGATGCCATTTCGTTTGAATGATTAACACCTGCAAAATTTAACAAGCTTTTTGGAATACATGTGAACAAGAATCACACGTTTGAAAGGATTGAAGCAATAACAAACAAAAGCTGGTTTCAATGAAGGGTCCCATGATCATCATTAAGTCTCACGATCTCTTCTCCCACTTGTTTTTAAACGTAGGTTGCGAGAAACTAAGAACAGACAATATGAGAAAAGGAAAAAAGAGAATTAGACATCCCAAATGATTTAGACCTTCCAAAGTGAAAAAAAAAAAAACAAACAAACAAAGCAGTAGATATAGAAAGTAAGGGTTAAGAACCAAAGATGAAGAAGAAGGGTATGTGAGAATTTACATTTTTGGAGAAAAAAAGAAAGAAAAACAGTTTTTATCTTTGTGCATGATGTGATATCTTCAAAGAAAAGGTGGGTGTGAAAAAATAGCTCTTATGAACGTTGGATGCTTCATTCGAATTTTTCTTATGTTTATAGAGATGAAAGAAAATAAAGAAATTAACGGTGATAAAGAAAAAGCTATCGTCTCAGTAACGTTAACATTAAGTTATATTTTTAAAAAATTGAAAGTTCGAATATTTAATTTTAATTATCATTTTTTAAAGTTCAAATTATAGTTATAAAATTGAGTGAATTTTGAAAAAAAAATTATATAATGAACCCATTATCTTTATATACTCACCCTTTTGTTCTAAAACCTTTTCCAGGATGTTACTTCACTAATCAACATCCAAATGGTATCCAAACTCTGAGGTTGTATTCCACCAGGAACTCAACCTCCTACACTAAGCTAAAACAAAAACACCATTTTTGTGTTTGTTGGATCCTTGTCTAAACTCCAATAATGCCCTAGTCTGTATCTAAATCATAAGCTCCAAACTGTTACCTTTCCCTTTACACCTTACTTTTACCAAGCTTTCAAAGCTTATAATTACCAAGTGCTTCTCTTTTTAGTAACAATAAGAGTAGCTGGGTCTCCTTTGAATCATCAGCTTTGTTCTTTGTTCTTGTTTCTGCTACTGTAGAATTTAGACCAAACTGAACTTTTCCTTTCTTACTTCTCTTAAGTTAGTATTGTCATTAAATTTTAAATTTTGACAGGAGACATGAATGATGAACTTGGTTACTTTTTTACAACAAGAATGGGGCCATTAAGTATGACCTTCATTATGTTCATCATGGCTGCTTAAATGTTTACTACTTTTTCTGCTAAAAGTGCAAACTGTAGAATCTACCCACCTTGAGGTCTGCACGAGTTTGCAGGAGAAAAGAAAACAGGTTATGGGGCAGGTCTCAAGCAGTTTGAGCATTGAAATGTTCCAATCCCATTAAAGGTCCAGTTTCTTTGTTTAATGAAGTTATGGATGATACAAAACAATTCAGCTCAGAATCCTGACAAATCTTGTTGAAGGCGGGGCAATAGTCAGAAAAGTTTTCAGGAGCAGTGCAGGATATGCCTAACATGAATCTAAAAAGTATACAAGGTAAAGAGAAGCAGATCCCAAGTTGAGTATGATAAGCTATTCTTGTTCTACTTTGGATTTGTTCTCTTCTCGACATACCAATATGACAGTTTTGAAAATTACTTGAGAAAATTTTCATATATCATTCATTTGTGATTGCCAAAATCTGCAAAGTCGGGTAATCAGGTACTCAAGAATGAATTCAATCAATATCAGGTGCACAAAGAAAACAGTACAGTCACTCAACATTGTAAGGAATATTGTAAACTTTTCAAAGAGGATAATGAGGTAAAAATATAGAATAAATTCCAGTACACAAACATCTCAATTTGTTTCATCATATATGAATACATTTTAAAACCAAAAAGGCCCAAATGTCTATAGGCGATCGATCCTACAATATAGATAACAAAACCAGGATGACAAACACACCAATTGACAGAAACAGAGCTCAACGATACCGGCGGAGAGAAAGTGTGTTGTTCCTCTTCCATGTTGCCCTTCTTGATGGCCTTGCCTTGTGGTACAGGTGCCCCTTCCCGTGGAGTCCTCTGTACTTCTTCCCAGCAGATGTAAGTCCACGAAGCTCCCGATGTTTATGGACAGGATTGCAGATCCAATTGATTCTTGGGTCATTGCGGATTGCATTGTGGGCAGCATCAACCAGAATAACCTCAAAGTATTTGTATGTCGAATCCTACATAGATCAAATCTCAATCAGGCACATCAACAAACATAAATTTTAAGTTAAAAGCGAAAACTAGTTCCCCTGAGCAAAAATCCACATCCTAATTTACATGACATAGGCAACAATGGACATTCAACAGATTGTTCTGCCATGTTATTACTACATTACCTCATTGATCCAGTAAGAGTTGAGAACCTTAAGGCCACCAAGCTTACGACCAGCACGTTCCTCAGCAACAGAGCGCTTGCTCCGTTGGAACTTGAGCTGAGTGACACCCTGATTGGTGGGTTTGCCATACACAATACCCTTTGGAACAGGCCTCTTTCTTCCACCACGTCTCACACGTACACGATATACAACGTAACCCTATAAGAATAATGTCGCTGCACTTAACAAAACATAACACAAATAGTACACAGACAACATTGTAATCAAGTCCTAGACAAACCTGCTTAGCCTTGTACCCCAATCTGCGAGCCTTGTCAGGGCGAGTGGGACGAGTGACCCGAACAATTGAAGGATGCTGGCGATACTCCCAGCACCTCACCCTCTGCAGAAACCTCATAACATCTGATTGTTTCTTCCTCCATAGCTCCGATACGTACTTGTATGCCCCTGATAATTTCAAAACAACAACGAGATCTCTTAAAACTAAAAGAATGGGTTGCCCATCTTTCAACTGATCACAACATTCTCATCAAATTCAATCTACTTCACCAATCAAAACAGCTAGTGAAAAAAAAAACACTAAAACTGCATTATCAAGAATTCGCATTTCTAACAGAATTGTCCTTGGTCTTATAACTTTAAAACACACCCAGTACCAAATTCACATCACAGAGTGCGGTTTAAATGGTGTAATGCAACATGAACTCTATAAATGAGAAAAATCAAAGTAAAGATGAAAACTTTCGTACCCATTTTAGCTCTGTCGATGGAGGGAGGGGTCTTCAGCTCTCCGGTTTCGGCTCATATTTTTATTTATCCGCTAGGGTCTTAGAGAGTGGTCAAATGACCAATTTACCCTCCTCACTGATAATAGGTTTCGGGCCGTTTGTGGTCCGAGCCCGTTCGTTTTGGGTGGGAGTGCAATCTGCAATAAAAATTAAAATTGCAGTTATTGTGGAAAAAAAAAGTAAAATTTCTCAATTTTAATTTGAAAAGGTTAATTTTGGATTTCTAAAACTTATTTCTTAAGCTATATTTTAAATAATAATTTATAGAATTACAATTTAATAATCACAACTAGATTTTAATTTAGAATTTATTGAATCTTTCACTTTTATATGCTTCGCTTAATTTTAATTTATTAGTTCATTTTATATTTATCAATTTATTTAATGCGCATACAAATAATAATAATAATAATTAAACCAAAAGTTAAACTAGCAAGACAAGAGATTTAATGTTTAAGATGTTCAGTTGGTAATAAATTGTCATAAAATTGGTTAAAAATTGAATAAAATCGAAAAATTTGATATGTGTTTGAAAAAGATTGTCTTTATTTATAAAAGAATTTAAAGTTTCATTGAAAAATAGATTGTTAAATGGAAATTAATTGATTTATTTTGATTTATAATAACTTATTAATTTACAAAAAATGATCGATTAATTAATGTATTGATTGTTTTTTTTATTAAAGGAAAACTATCGGAGCAGATTACAAAACAAGTCTGGGGAAACAGATCCTCAACATATCCTCAAATAAGATACGTTGGCACCCAATAGGTGCAATATCAAAATAAGTTACACCAACAGCAAAACGTTCAGCCTGAGTGGCAAGTCAGTCGGCATATCTGTTGCTCTCTCGGTATACATGCCGATAAACAACAGACCAGTTTCTTGTAAATAGTTCGTGAATGCCCGCTACAATAGGGTTGAGCACCTGTGTACAGTTGGCCGAAGAGGAGAGGAGTTTGTGCACCGTGAGCGAATCCACTTCCAGTTCTATGCGGCGGAATCCCAGGCGCCAGGCGAGTGAGAGGCCTGTAAAAACTCCCCAGAGTGAAACCTTCAAGCTAATTGCCTTCATTGTCGCGTATTGATTGGTTTTTAATAATAAGAATTGTTAAAATAAATATAACGAAAAGTTGAAAATCGAGTCAAAATTTTAACTAATTTAAAGTTTTTATGATAGAACTGACTGAACCAGTTAGATTTTTTAATCATTAAAAATTAGCATTAAGTATATTATATATATATACATACAAGATAGAGTTATTTCCATATACTTCCAGTAAATTGTTTAGCTTTGATTGCTGGAAACATGTATAGAACTATTTATGTTTAGAACATGATTTGTAAATAAATTAGATAAATTCGTATTTTCTACTCCATATTTTCGCGCCTATGCTTATTTTGAAATTTTGTGTTCGGATTTGAGCCTAAACTCATCACGCTTAAGCATCCAAAATTCAATCGGGTTTAGGTCAGATTCAATTAAATATTTTTTAATTTAAAAAATAAAATTATTTTAAAAATATAGGGTTCAGATTAGGTCGGTTTGGACAATCCAACTCTGACTTGAATTTGTTATCAAAATGTGTCATATTTAGGGATAACAATGGGCCGTCTTATAGACTCATATTCAGGTGTTTTCAACAGACCAGCCCTAGGCCCAAATTGACTGGATGCTCAACTATTATAAACAAAACTGGATGCTCAACTATTCTAAACATCGTTTTGTTTAGAAGAGCTAGGAATCGGATAGGTTTGGGTCTGAACAGCTCAGCTCTAGACGTAATTAAAAAAAGACATTATTTTATACTTTTAATTTTAAAAAATTTGGCAGAGCTAACTTATGGGCTGTTACATTGTCATCCCATGTCATATTAGTCTCTTCTTAAATGGTAAAAAGGTTTTACTTGTTATTATTTGTAACACCCCATGTTAGGGGTTAGAAAATTTAGGAATTTACAGTACATCATATACTTTGCATAATTGAGTATT